>CM065594.1:100348054-100650554 GCA_033119425.1 Bufotes viridis | reverse complement strand
TTTCTCAGCAGTGCACATGGCCGGTGACGAAGCGGAGAACAGTGGTGAAACGCATAGAGGATTGTGCAAACCTTACTGCAACCACAGAGCACTGCTGAACCGCTGTGAATAATATGCCATACAGTTGTATAAGTCACCCATAGGCTCCATATTATATGCGTATTTACCTTGTGATATAGATTTCTTTGCAAGATATTTTGGCGTTGAATAATATAATCGATTACGTATTTCACTGCAGGACACTGGTGCCTGGTTAATGGCAGCCGATGAGTTCAGTCTATGTGGAAATGTAAATGACAAATGCTATGTCCTTACAGGACAACCCTTTAAAAACAAAATCCACTACTTTGATGCAGATCTCCATGGACGTATTGGTACAGCTCCTATAAGGACACTAGATAAACCCTTCCTACCCAGAGACCTGATGAATAGGATAGTGGAAGGAAAGTATTGCTGAGCTCATGTAATGCTCCACTTACCCCAGAGCTTTTATACTGTCTTCCTCCTCCTGAGCTCATATAATGCCCCCTCCTCCTCCTGAGCTCATATAATGCCCCCTCCCCCTCCTGAGCTGTTATAATGCCCCCTCCTCCTCCTCCTGATCTCATATAATGCCCCTCCTCCTCCTCCTGATCTCATATAATGCCCCCTCCTCCTCCTCCTGAGCTCATATAATGCCCCCTCCTCCTCCTGAGCTGTTATAATGCCCCCTCCTCCTTTTGAGCTGTTATAATGCCCCCTCCTCCTCCTGATCTCATATAATGCCCCCTCCTCCTCCTGAGATGTTATAAAGCCCCCTCTTCCTCCTGATCTCATATAATGCCCCCTCCTCCTGAGCTCATATAATGCCCCCTCCTCCTCCTGATCTCATATAATGCCCCCTCCTTCTCCTGAGCTCATATAATGCCCCCTCCTCCTCCTCCTAATCTTATATAATGCCCCCTCCTCCTGAGCTCATATAATGCCTCCTCCTCCTGATATCATATAATGCCCCCTCCTCCTCCTAATCTCATATAATGCCCCCTCCTCCTCCTCCTGATCTCATATAATGCCCCCTCCTCCTCCTTCTGAGCTCATATAATGCCCCCTCCTCCTCCTGATCTCATATAATGCCCCCTCCTCCTAATCTCATATAATGCCCCCTCCTCCTCCTCCTGAGCTCATATAATGCCACCTTCTACTCCTCCTGAGCTCATATAATGCCTCCTCCTCCTCCTAATCTCCATATAATGCCCCCTCCTCCTCCTTCTGAGCTCATATAATGCCCCCTCCTCCTAATCTCATATAATGCCCCCTCCTCCTCCTCCTCCTGATCTCATATAATGCCACCTCCTCCTGAGCTCATATAATGCCCCATCCTTCTGATCTCATATAATGCCCCCTCCTTCTGATCTCATAATACTCTTACGGAGCTTGTATAATGCCCCCTCCTCCTCCTGGTCTCATATAATGCCCCCTCCTCCTCCTCCTGAGCTCATATAATGCCTCCTCCTCCTCCTAATCTCATATAATGCCCCCTCCTCCTCCTTCTGAGCTCATATAATGCCCCCTCCTCCTAATCTCATATAATGCCCCCTCCTCCTCCTCCTCCTGATCTCATATAATGCCACCTCCTCCTGAGCTCATATAATGCCCCCTCCTTCTGATCTCATATAATGCCCCCTCCTTCTGATCTCATAATACTCTTACAGAGCTTGTATAATGCCCCCTCCTCCTCCTGGTCTCATATAATGCCCCCTCCTCCTCCTCCTGAGCTCATATAATGCCCCCTCCTCCTTCTCCTGAGTTCATATAATGCCCCCTCCGCCTCCTCCTGAGCTCATATAATGCCCCCTCCTCCTGAGCTCATATAATGCCCCCTCCTCCTCCTCCTGAGCTCATATAATGCCCCCTCCTCCTCCTCCTCCTCCTCCTGAGCTCATATAATGCCCCTCCTCCTCCTCCTGAGCTCATATAATGCCCCTCCTCCTCCTCCTAATCTTATATAATGCCCCTCCTCCTCCTGATCTCATATAATGCCCCCTCCTCCTCCTGAGCTCATATAATGCCCCCTCCTCCTCCTCCTCCTGAGCTCATATAATGCCCCCTCCTCCTCCTGAGCTCATATAATGCCCTCTCCTTCTGATCTCATATAATGCCCCCTCCTCCTCCTCCTGATCTCATATAATGCCCCCTCCTCCTCCTCCTGAGCACATATAATGCCACCTTTTCCTCCTCCTGAGCTCATATAATGCCCCCTCCTCATCCTCCTGATCTTATATAATGCCCCTCCTCCTCCTCCTGATCTCATATAATGCCCCCTCCTCCTCCTTCTGAGCTCATATAATGCCCCCTCCTCCTCCTGATCTCATATAATGCCCCCTCCTCCTAATCTCATATAATGCCCCCTCCTCCTCCTCCTGAGCTCATATAATGCCACCTTCTACTCCTCCTGAGCTCATATAATGCCTCCTCTCCTCCTAATCTCATATAATGCCCCCTCCTCCTCCTTCTGAGCTCATATAATGCCCCCTCCTCCTAATCTCATATAATGCCCCCTCCTCCTCCTCCTCCTGATCTCATATAATGCCACCTCCTCCTGAGCTCATATAATGCCCCATCCTTCTGATCTCATATAATGCCCCTCCTTCTGATCTCATAATACTCTTACGGAGCTTGTATAATGCCCCCTCCTCCTCCTGGTCTCATATAATGCCCCCTGCTCCTCCTCCTGAGCTCATATAATGCCTCCTCCTCCTCCTAATCTCATATAATGCCCCTCCTCCTCCTTCTGAGCTCATATAATGCCCCCTCCTCCTAATCTCATATAATGCCCCTCCTCCTCCTCCTCCTGATCTCATATAATGCCACCTCCTCCTGAGCTCATATAATGCCCCCTCCTTCTGATCTCATATAATGCCCCCTCCTTCTGATCTCATAATACTCTTACGGAGCTTGTATAATGCCCCCTCCTCCTCCTGGTCTCATATAATGCCCCCTCCTCCTCCTCCTGAGCTCATATAATGCCCCCTCCTCCTTCTCCTGAGTTCATATAATGCCCCCTCCGCCTCCTCCTGAGCTCATATAATGCCCCCTCCTCCTGAGCTCATATAATGCCCCCTCCTCCTCCTCCTGAGCTCATATAATGCCCCCTCCTCCTCCTCCTCCTCCTCCTGAGCTCATATAATGCCCCCTCCTCCTCCTCCTCCTGAGCTCATATAATGCCCCCTCCTCCTCCTCCTAATCTTATATAATGCCCCTCCTCCTCCTGATCTCATATAATGCCCCCTCCTCCTCCTGAGCTCATATAATGCCCTCCTCCTCCTCCTCCTGAGCTCATATAATGCCCCTCCTCCTCCTGAGCTCATATAATGCCCTCTCCTTCTGATCTCATATAATGCCCCCTCCTCCTCCTCCTGATCTCATATAATGCCCCCTCCTCCTCCTCCTGAGCACATATAATGCCACCTTTTCCTCCTCCTGAGCTCATATAATGCCCCCTCCTCCTCCTCCTGATCTTATATAATGCCCCCTCCTCCTCCTCCTGATCTCATATAATGCCCCCTCCTCCTCCTGAGCTCATATAATGCCCCCTCCTCCTCCTCCTGAGCTCGTATAATGCCCCCTCCTCCTTCTCCTGATCTCTTATAATGCCCTCTCCTTCTGATCTCATAATACTCTTATGGAGCTTGTATAATGCCCCCTCCGGTTCACATTCAGTCCTTTATACATGGCACAAAACTGTAATTACCGGGCACACAAGTCTGAAGTGAGGCCCTTTCTCTCGCTGTCACGTCAGGTTTCATGTCGCTGTGTCACATAACATGGCCTGTGTATGTCATATCCACTTGTGTTATGCTTTGCTGACACATCACAGTCCATCTGATCCTTCAAGATCACATCACAATAGATCAGGGGCAGAAGGAGACCAAATATGACAGGAGCCTGTGTGAGCTCCCAAATAGTCAAGAAGTAGGAGCGTCAGTGTAATGCTAAAGCCTCCCTGCTGAGTTATCAGCCATTGTAGACACAGAACTGCACTAATGAGCCTAAGAATGATGTCATGAAACGCGTTGCTGCTTAGTATCATTGACATCATGGATCCTTCATGTCTTCAAAGTAATGGCAGTAGCCATTTACCCCTTAAATTGAAAATGTTTGTAGTGATGTAGCACAAAGTTGCAGAACCAAAGGGCAGAAAAAGACCCCACCCTTGACTTCTTTGCCATGATTAATGCCCACTGTATTTCCCTAGAGCAGTCTCTTTGTAACTTCTGAGAGTGTCGAAATACAAAGGTGCCAAAAACAACACACACGGATGGGAAAATGGCTCAGAAGTTCTTGCCATAGACGTCTCATGACCAGGTTGCATCAATTTACATTTTTGTGGCCTGAGGAAGATGTGATGTCCACTTCGAAACGCGTTGCCGTGTGTCGTTTCTTCAGTGCATTTGGAATTTTGGAATATCCTCAGCGCTGGTTCTTTTTCTGCACCCTTGATATGGTTTTAGGTTTGTCAGTTTAACAGGACGTGATATCACTATAGCACCACCCCTGATACCTTATTTCATTAGCCACCGATGTCGGGAGTTTTAGATATTTTAGTGGGTGAGGTTCACGCCGTGACAGGGGGTCTTTATCCCCATCCCCCAGCCCTCACTGGAATCCGTCTGCTCCAAGCAGCTTGTCTGAGAGCCGGCCTATCACATTGGCCCTAATCAGAAGGCATTGCCGCTGTCAGATGAAATGATCGGCGAGCTTTGAAATAAATGCGGGTCTGAAGGAAGGCGGCTGGAGATGTAGAATACATAACAATGCAGAGCGGCGCGCAGCAACAAGCCGCTGATCTGTGCTATTAGTCACAGGGAACAAGTTGGGCCATTTCCTGTCATATATTCACTGAGGGGCTGATGAGACCCATGCTGGCAGTGGAGACGGACAGCACTACCGGGAATGTGCCCGCACTGATCAGGGTGCTCCATGAGAACTACATCCAGCCACCAAAAGACTGCACCTAAAACTCCTTTATCTCTGTGGTCGATTTATAAGCAGCATCCTTATAATAAAGGGATCCTCTAACTTTAGGGAGGAATTTCCACTTATGTAAATAAATCTTAGGCTAGTTTCACACTAACGGTAAGGAACTCCGGCAGGCTGTTCTGGCGGCTAGTGCACGCGTTCCCCCGAACTACCGCTCCGGCCCCATTGACTATAATGGGGGTGGGCCGGACATGTGGTACTTTTATTCCGGCCTCCTCTCGGCATGTTTGCCGTGCTGCCGCCGGAACTATAGTCAATGGGGCCAGAGCGGTAGTCCAACACCTGGATTTGAATACTTTTGTAATTGCATGTAATTAAACATATTTTGTATAGCCACTGAGCTATTCAATAAAATGTATCTGTATAGCGCCACCTGCAGTTTGCTCTTTTTGTAATTTCTCTGTCCATCTAATGGACAGAAACAGGTGCCATCCTTCAGCTGCCACCAGCTGCAGCATACAGGACATGTCCTCTGAGAGGACGCGCCTCCTAAGCTGCCAGCTTGAAACAGATCTAACAGAAAAGTTGGAGCAATGAATGGTGAGATCTCTGGATCCATGTGAGATACAGGGCTGGTTTTAGCTTTGTTAGAAAGAGGTTGTCATGTACTGCGTGATGGGATAACCCCATTAACTGTGATATATTCAGATTTCGGGACGTTTTCCACTTTCCGGCCATTCTCAAGATCTCTGTGTGTCAGAGGCGGAAAACCTGTCCTAGTCTCCCTCACAGAGATGCGGAGTGTATCACTGACGGTACGTGCAAAGTCGAGACAAGTTTCTAGTCTCTGGTTGTAAAGCGGAATGTTTCCATTCACTGCCAGCAAGCAGAGATCTTGAAAATAGGTCAGTGTTAATAGACAAAGTGTAGCAGTAGAACGTCTTTCTATACAGTGATTACGCTTAGGAATAATTTTGATATTTTGTCTCTTGCCGAACTCTCCCCGCAACTTGGTATCACAGCACCAAGGTCTTGCTTTACAGCACAGTCCGGGTTTCTCATGTATCCATGACAACAGGCAAGGATGGTTATAATATAGAAAAATGTTAACATGTTATTAAATTGCAGAATAGACTTTCCTCCCCCCATATCCTGCCAGCTGGGCACATCCATGACAGATTACTGCCTCGTCCACAGGTGACTTGCGGGTTTGTCACTTTTTCAGTATTTTTATCAGGGAGGCGCAGTCACATATTGTCTCCATTTGTCACGGTATAAATATACATTGTTCCCTATATGGCATTTGTCCTACTTAGAGCATTATCAGGGACATCAATCATAGGTAATGCCTGTGCAGCTGGAGGCAGATGAGGTGCGGCGGCGTAGAGGCAGCTGCTAACATGCGCTGTAATCCAACCAGACGATCACAATATTTCACTGTGACGTCCATTTATAAGAATATGTATGTAGTGCACCCGTGTGTCCAGACCTATCGTGCGATCGTGGCGCCACCACAATGATCAGGGCTCGGGAATCACAGCCTTCAATTCATCTAAACATCAATATTCTGTAAAATATTTGGGCAGTAAAATTCCTGTAATCCAGCATACAATTATCCAGAAGGTCTGATAATCCAGCACTGATGA
This sequence comes from Bufotes viridis, assembly GCA_033119425.1. Lineage (NCBI taxonomy): Eukaryota > Metazoa > Chordata > Amphibia > Anura > Bufonidae > Bufotes > Bufotes viridis. Next base: position 100,643,949 of record CM065594.1, on the reverse strand, counting down.
ACAAGACATAAGTGACGACACAAAATCTCTTGACTAGTTCCACCCCCTTGAATGCTATGTACACCGTTGGGGGCAATTTTTATTTCCTTATGATTGCATTTTACTCATTTTGGGCTAAAAAAAATCATTTCTTCAATTGGTCTACTTTAAAAAATATTGAGCGTTCTGTCACAAAGGGCTGAGCTTTAGGCCTCATGCACACGACCGTTGTTCTGGTCCGCATCCGAGCCGCAGTTTTTGCGGATCGGGTGCGGACCCATTCACTTCAATGGGGTCGCAAAAGATGCGGACAGCACTCCGTGTGCTGTTGGCATCCATTGCTCCGTTCCGTTGCCCCGCAAAAAAATTATAACATGTACTATTCTTGTTTGTTTTGCGGACAAGAATGGGCATCTCTATAATGAGCCGCCCGGTCCGTTCCGCAAATTGCAGAACGCACACGGACACCATCTGCGTTTTGCGGATCCGCAATTTGCAGACCGCAAAACACACAATGGTCGTGTGCATCTAGCCTTAGTCAGTGTTTATAAGGTCAGAGATGAGGAGCCAACAGCTGAGCTGTCTGATGAAACACAGTGAAAATTCAGATCCTGCTACTAAAGAAACTCAATGCTACACAAAGAAAGGGGCTCAACATTTTTAATAAATGCCAACTGAAAATGTGATTTTTAGCTCAAAACGAGTACAATGCAATAATTAAGAAAAATTGCCCCCAAAAGCTAGTTTAAAAGAGTTTTCGGCTAAAAATATTATATGAAATGCTCACAGCCTGCCTCCTGAAAAAGAAGGTTCATACTTACCTGCTCCATGCTGCTCTGATCCTCTGCTTTCTTCAGCTTCCGGTGCCCGCACTGTATACATCCGGCTAACCATGGGCATGGTCACATGCACCACTCCAGCCTATTACTGGCTTCAGTAGTGACGTGCTGTGTGGCCGCATCGCCACTGAAGCCATTCACTGGCTGGAGCAGTGCATGTGACCATGGCCAGCCGGATGTATTGAAATACACTGGTAGAGAGTGAAAAAACTGGGAGTTCCCCTTTAATATGAGGTTTGGTTGCATCTGTCCCTGATCTGTGCAGTGTCACTACCTGATGAAAAGGCCAATTTAGGACCCAAAACGCGTCAGTGCTCAATGAATCCTCTATGCCCGCACCACAAGTCCCCCGGTGCAGACTATTACCCTGATCCTGAACACCCTTCTGCACTTTCTTTTTTTGTGGGTTTACCCCATCCAGCCAGGCCTAAAGTCTTGGTCAGTCCTGACAAAAAGGAAAAAAAGCGCACAAGAAAGCAGCAGAATGGCTCTGATTTCCTGTTCTGCGGGGCCATATATCACTGCCGTCCCATCTGTGCCATTTGTCTGTGACAGAATGACAGGTGTCATTTATCACTCGAGCTGGAGGAAACTGTGGGAAGGATGGAAATTTTTTTGGAAGCAGTCAGTGTCTGCAGGCTTCCAGATCATTAAAAAAAAGGGGGGAGGGGTTCATACGGAATCTGTGTGCAGCAGGATAACGCTTACTGTCAACAGTGGAACATAATCAAGCAAAACTATGTTTTACCTTGGGGATTTCGCAGGGCAGCGTCATCTTGTGGAGATGGGAGAGGCTCACAGCACAGGCGCTCTGCTCTCTCGCCGGTTCTTGTCAGACTACAAGTCCCAGCAGCCAGGAAAGTTACAGCACCCTTTATTAATGCTGAGGGATGGCAGGCCCGAAAGACTGCATTAGAATTTCAAAACCCAGCTTGCCCTGGTGGCCTGTGACCAGAGAGAGGACCTTGCATGATGACTGCTCAGAGGAGAAAGCAAACTTCCTCCAGCACTTTAGGGGAGCGTAGTGGGGGTCAAAAACGCCCCTACATGTAAAGGCTCTCTAAGGATGGGAGACATAACAGGAAGGGGATGAGAGACTTATCAAGGACAAACGGTGAAATCGAATGCCCCTCAAGATCTCCAATACTATTAATTTAGGGTGTTTATTTACACCCAACTACCCTCCGGTGTGTACAAAAAAGGAGGCATTTTCCACAGAAGCTTGACGTCAGAGCAATAGTAAACTGGAAGCAAAGTGGGAAAGAGGTTGTGGGTGCAGGAGTCTTCTATCGCTTCTTCTGAGGTGATAATAAGGTGCTATGGACGGGCCGTTCATCCTGATAAATGCATGATAGCGTTTTATATCTGTATACTCCCTCCTCCCTCACTTTGTGGCCCCGATGCTGCACATCTCCCAGGCAGCAGAGTCCGGGAGGAGCCGGATGAACCAATTTGGATGAGATCCTGAGTCTTGTCATAAATCAGAGGAAAGAGTCAGACGTTAAGTTTGATGTTCCCACTGGGCCCCCAAAGGAAGAAACAAAACAATGTTCCTTCTGCATCCAGACCCTTCGGAAATATTTACTCCTCGCACTTTGTGCTTCAGTTTAATTGTTTGCAAATCTGTTTCCTCAGATGGCGATTCTCAGCAGCTCACACATGGAGGCGGCGGGCGGTCAGGGGTACATCGCTGAGTCCACAGGAGCTTTTCCTTTCTTCATATTCTTCCCTGTCTGGAGAGCTGGGGGTTCCAGTATAGGAAATATGTCACCGTTTATAGCGTAAGGGAGAGTTCACACCACCGCTATATATTTCCACTGTTCTGCTCTGTTAGAGGAGCAGAATGAAAATAACCGACCGGCACATAACTGAACCAAACGCAGCTCAGTGGACTCCACTAATTACAATGGGGTCCGTCCAGTTTCTGTTTGGGACCCTGTTTTTTTTTTTTACTGAATGCGGGACTTTGTTGTCTGGTCTTTGACGGAATCTGCTATGGAGGTCCTGAACCTCCAATGCAGATGTGAACAAGCCCTTACATGGTGAAATTATTATTTTTATTGTGACTGTAATAAGTGTGACCACTGTGTCACTATTCATTGAAAAAAACTAAAAAATTCCTTTAATCTGACATTTATTTGTCCAGAAATTCTAATAATCCAGAACTTGCCTTCTGACAAACTGCAGGATAATATAGAATCTCCATGACATAAAGCAGGACACTGAATGATGAGACTCCTCTGATCAAACAGAGCTAGATTTTAATGTGTAGTCTACCTGGAGGCTCTCTACCCTTAAAAGAAAGTTTATGGCAGCTGTCAGTGTCCAGTGGAGACTTTCCCTCCCAAAATGTCACAGTTGATTGCCTACACTAATTAACATTTTAACAAATGCTTAGCAGTGATAAGTCTTTAGTCACCGACACTAAGCAGAGTTCTTGACACTCAAATCATATTAGAAAATTTCCCAAATATGCAAAACTTGACTGGCCCTTTAATTATTAAGAGGTTGGACTTCTCTGTGTAAGCCACGCCCCCGAGGAGCTGATTTAATTTATCATATAGATCAGGGATCAGCAACCTTCGGCACTCCAGCTGCTGTCAAACTACAACTCCCAGCATGCACAGGTTTTTGTCTGTTCTTGAAACTTCCATAGAAGTGAAAGGAGGATTCTGGGAGTTGTAGTTTCAAAACAGGTGGAGTACCGGAGGTTGCTGATCCCTGATATAGAGCAAATTAACATGTAATAGATATCAATGACTATAATGAGTAAGTTTTTTGTCATTAGGTATTATCCTGAGCATACTGTGATTGGAGACAGTGTACAGATAGTCAGTCCTCTTTATGTGGCATATGTAGGTGAATTCAGCAGTGAGGTTCCTCAGTTGCCATAAGATTACAACTACCAGCAAATCACAGAAGCAGGAGGACTGTCACAGCCAGGGACATAAGCAGATCATATAGAGCCCTGTGGGAAAACAATGAGTAGTAGGATAAATTCCGAATATTTTTTTTACATGCAGGAAATATTTTGTAAAAAAACAAGTTGTGCTCCGCCTAATTTCTGTGTTGTAAATATCGCACATGAATAAATTGATAAATCTCCCCCATACAGCTATAAATTTTAGTCCCTTCAGTACATGATAGAACTGGGTTGCCTGCAGCCACCACTAGAGGGAGCACAGGAATTAATATAGTTACCATTGAACTTAATGGAAGCTGTAAAAAATCTGAGCTCTCCCTAGTGACGACTGCCAGAAAATGCTGAGGATTTATGCTGGAAACCGAGGGAGAAGTTCAGCGGTTGGCCTTCCTTTCTCCCCTAGGTACCATAGCAGTCACGTAGTCTGCCTCCTTGGTAGGTATGCCATTTGTCACTGGGACATGGAGTTTCATATTTGTTGCAGACCACAGTCTCTAGGTTTAATGTTTCTCTAAATCGTCTCATTTTGCAAATAAGAGAAAAAAAAAAAAAATGAAAACCTCACATTAGGGAAAGTGAATTGTCGCGCTGGCTGATGAAATGCGCTGGGACTGCTACGAGTGTTGCCGTCTGATTGATCTGCATTACTTTGGGCCCATAATTGTTCTGGCCTAGTCTCGATATTGTCAGGGAAATTCCTTTTTTTTTTTTTTTTTGCTATTAATGTTGTCAATCTGGGGAATACTTGGCTCCCCCTGCCGAGCCTCATTGCCACGGACTGTGCCCCCTGCCGGGCTAAATGATCGCGACCCAGCCATGTATATTACAAGTGGGAAATCAACGTGCACTTAAATTATATAAATTATAGTAATGTAATAATGACTTAACTTCAGCCGCTTCTCCGCTCAGAGCAGGTACTTACGCATTTTGTTCGCTGTCTGGAGCTGCAGGGGTTTAGCATTAGAGGGAAATGTCAGCTCCCCGGTGGACAATAGACATTACCGCTCACAAGAGGCGCGCAGTCCGTGTCATTGTACAATTTATACCCTGGATCCTATGAATATAATTTACATGATGGAATCTGCGGAGAATAGAAATCTCTGGTTCCTTGTCGGTGAGATGGATGTTGGGAGCATAGGCTGGAGAGCAGTGCTGGAATGAGCAAGCTCTATGTAGGGTTTGTGTTTAGTTATCATAGTCGTGATGAATGCTTAAGGAAAATCATGCCACTCTCTGAAGGGCCTATTCACATGAGCTTTTTTTTTTCATGTCCGTGCACTGAATGTAGAACAGACTGCACGCGGACTAAACACTAACCCATGATAGTCAATGGATCAATTCAATATGGAACACTAACCCATAATAGTCAATGGGTCAATTCGATATGGAAGTGGTCATTAACATGCGGTAGGCACAGGAAGGTGAGAACAGCGCATTGCTAGCTGTACTCGCCTTCCCTGGTCTTCTTCTGGCCCCACACTGTGTCCCCCGTACAGTGTCAGGATGTAGTGCATGTAGATGCGCACTGTGACCTGATGCTGTGCGCACTCAGGTCACTGTACAGCGCGGTGTGAAGAAGACAAGGGATGGTAAGTGAATCTGCTAAGTGGTAGGGCCGTCCGGAGCTGGAGAGGTAAGTTTATTTGTTTATTTATTTTAAATATCTGATCTGAGGTCTGATTGGGGCTGATGGGAGTGTGGGGAGGGTCTGATGGGGTCTGATCTGAGGCTGGGGGTCTAATAGGGGCTGATATGAGGCTGGGGGGGGGCTGATCTGAGACTGGGGTTCTGATAGGGGTCTGATCTGAGGCTGGGGGTCTGATGAGGGTCTGATCTGAGGCTGGGGGTCTGATGAGGGTCTGAGCTGAGGATGAGGGGCTGATCTGAGGCTAGAGAGAGTCTGATGGGGGGCTGATCTGAGGTTGAGAGGTCTGATGGGAGTGTGATTTGAGGCTAGGGAGGGTCTTATCAAAGGCTGGGGAGGGAATGATCTGAGGCTGGGGGGTCTGATGAGGGTCTGATCTGAGGCTAGGGAGGGTCTGATGGGGGTCTGATCTGAGGTTGGGGGGTCTGATCTGAGGCTGGGGGTCTGAAGAGGGTCTGATCTAAGGCTGGGTGCTGAAGGGGGCTGATCTGAGGCTAGGGGGGGTCTGATGTGAGACAACCCTGTAATACTTTTATCCCATCGATAAGGTATGGCATTAATGGATGTTTCTAACCTTTCGGTAACCTCTGCCTCCTGCAAGCACCAGTTGTTTCTGTGTTCAGACCTTGGTATGTTGGACCATTTGCTCAGATGGTGGGAGTTCTGGTACTCTAAATAAGAGTTTATAGACTATGGGAATCATCTATGACCAAATATATGCCACTATTTGGCACAGATTTTGTCACAAAGGTGATTTGCGGCAAAATCTGCGACTTCTTCCACGTTACGTACGTAATTTTCTTTAACAAAAAGGGGGTGCGGCCGGAAGACCCATATCGTTTATCATTTTCTATGCCAGTTTTTTGGGTAGAAAACTATCTTAATCTACATCAGGAACTGGCGTTGATCTAAGGCTGTTGGACGCTGGCGCCTCTACACAACTTGCAGGGTTATCAAGGCCGTCGACTGGTCTTAATATGTCCATGTGAGAGCTCTGTATAGACATTATGGCAGCACCACCCATAAATTGTCTCCACTATAGAAAAGTGCTGTAACTCCCAGCATGCCCAGACAGCTGGGAGTTGTAGCCTCCTAACTACTAGAGTGTTTGGGCCCAGCGCTGTACATACTGTATATATGATATAGATGGGTCTTGGCCTGGATCTTCAGCTTTCCAGGCCGATGGCTGTAAATTATTGAGTTCCTGAGCTCTTCCTCCAGATATGGAGGCAGTAGCAATTTATGCTTTCCCAGGAAGTCATAAGTCATCTGCAGTAGGGGCAATAATTTACATATAATTAGCAGCTTCTCATTTGACTGTAAGAAGTGAAATACAGGTCAGCACCCAGGGAGGGCCAGGCTGGTGGGGGTGCTGGAGCTTACTTATCAGCGTTTCTCATTTATTTACTTACCACTTTTTTTTATGAGATATTAATTTTGTATTTTAATGGCACCCAGAGCACCTCTGGAAATGATAAATGTAAGGGGCAGGAGCAAGACGAGCACCATAGTCTTTATGATTCTGCTGGAGCGGTCTGTAATACACCAGGGTCCAGCCACAGAGGTGATGGTTCTATGTTGCGGGCCGGTGATGAAGAAGAATGGTCTAGGAAGGTGCATGAGGGCTCATGGAGGAAAAGTCCTCAACTGCAAAGAAGCAGCAGTATAAACATTACTTTTCTTGAGTTACAGCCTGTATTGTACTTCAGAGCAGCACTCACTATTCTGCTGAAGGTGTCACTGTGTACATACATTACTTATCCTGAACCGATCATGAGTTATATCCTACATTATACTCCAGAGCTGCACTCACTATTCTGCTGGTGGAATTACTGTATATACACTTTATTATCCTTTGCTGATTCTGAGTTACATCCTGTATTATCCTCCAGAGCTGCGCTCACTGTTCTGCTGGTGCAGTCACTGTGTACATACATTACATTACTTATTCTGTACTGATCCGAAGTTACATCCTGTATTATACTCCAGAGCTGTACTCACTATACTGCTGGTGGTGTCACTTTATACACATATTACATTATTTATCCTGTACTGGTCCTTAGTTACATCCTTACTTATCTTGTCCTGAGTTGCATCCTGTATTGTACTCCAGAGCTGCACTCACTATTCTGCTGGTGTACTGTGTGCATAAACTACATTACTTATCCTGTACTGATCCTGAGTTACATACTGTATTATACTCCAGAGCTGCACTCACTATTCTGCTGGTGTACTGTGTACATATTACTTATCCTGTACTGATCCTGAGTTGCATCCTGTATTATACTCCAGAGCTGCACTTACTATTCTGCTGGTGTACTGTGTACATACTCTACATTACTTATCCTGTACTGATCCTGAGTTGCATCCTGTATTATACTCCAGAGCTGCACTCACTATTCTGCTGGTGTACTGTGTACATACACTACATTACTTATCCTGTACTGATCCTGAGTTACATACTGTATTATACTCCAGAGCTGCACTCACTATTCTGCTGGTGTACTGTGTACATATTACTTCTCCTGTACTGATCCTGAGTTGCATCCTGTATTATACTCCAGAGCTGCACTCACTATTCTGCTGGTGTACTGTGTACATACACTACTTTACTTATCCTGTACTGATCCTGAGTTACATCCTGTATTATACTCCAGAGCTGCACTAACTATTCTGCTGGTGTACTGTGTGCATAAACTACATTACTTATCCTGTACTGATCCTGAGTTACATCCTGTATTATACTCCAGAGCTGCACTAACTATTCTGCTGGTGTACTGTGTACATATTACTTCTCCTGTACTGATCCTGAGTTGCATCCTGTATTATACTCCAGAGCTGCACTCACTATTCTGCTGGTGTACTGTGTACATACACTACTTTACTTATCCTGTACTGATCCTGAGTTACATCCTGTATTATACTCCAGAGCTGCACTAACTATTCTGCTGGTGTACTGTGTGCATAAACTACATTACTTATCCTGTACTGATCCTGAGTTACATCCTGTATTATACTCCAGAGCTGCACTAACTATTCTGCTGGTGTACTGTGTGCATAAACTACATTACTTATCCTGTACTGATCCTGAGTTACATCCTGTATTATACTCCAGAGCTGCACTAACTATTCTGCTGGTGTACTGTGTGCATACATTACTTTACTTATCCTGTACTGATCATGAGTTACATCCTGTATTATACTCCAGAGCTGCACTCACTATTCTGCTGGTGTACTGTGTACATACACTACTTTACTTATCCTGTACTGATCCTGAGTTACATCCTGTATTATACTCCAGAGCTGCACTAACTATTCTGCTGGTGTACTGTGTGCATAAACTACATTACTTATCCTGTACTGATCCTGAGTTACATCCTGTATTATACTCCAGAGCTGCACTCACTATTCTGCTGGTGTACTGTGTGCATACATTACTTTACTTATCCTGTACTGATCCTGAGTTACATCCTGTATTATACTCCAGAGCTGCACTCACTATTCTGCTGATGGAGTCACTGTGTACATACATCACTTATCGTGTACTGATCCTGAGTTACATCCTGTATTATACTCCAGAGCTGACTCTCTCTGTAAACACGCCAGCTCGAATCGGTCCCTCCTCTAGTTAGGTGACTACCTCCGTATACTGACACGGAAATATGGAACTGGCGGTCACCTCACTGTCACTTGGACTGCTGCCGTGCGGCACTTCTCCCTCAGGCTTTGTAAGTGCATGTAAAGATGACATATAATAGAGGGAAAATCTTAGCGGGCACTTCTGAGCACACAGGGTTAACGGCCTTTTCTCTGGTGTCTGTGAGATAATAAACTTGGAGGCTGTGGAGCCAGCAGAGCCTTTGTTGACAGCATGGGGCTTCTCAGGGAACATTATCCACCATTTAAGATGTTATGGAAATAGTGCCTTCCCTGCATTCTTTCTGCCTCTGACCTAGGCTTAGAGATAAGAGAGTCGAAAATACATCATAAATCAGAGCTGCACACCCGGCGGATCCTTCCCTGCACCCAGTTCCACAACAAATGACTTTCCCAGCACAACTGATGGCTAGAAAAATACAATTCAGCCTGATCGGTCAATGCAGCCATATGTCAGCGGCAGGAATGTTCTCCCTCCTGGCACAAGCATCAAAGAGGGTCTGTATGGTTCCCCCCACCTTCATATTTATATCCTAAGGAAGGAATGTCCCCACCTCTGTGCATCATGAACTAAGATAAGAACCTAGTGAGACCCCTAGTGTGCAGCACCCCCTGCAGGCGGCGTGCAGCGCAGGGAAAAATGTGGGTCCAACCGGGACACGCAGGATATCTTAAAGTTAAAGGGCTGGTCCAGTCTTGACTGGTTGCATCATGAAAGACTTTGTGCTTCAGTTCCTCATCATGTTCACATTTTCTGCTTGCTGTCAGTGAATGGGAGCATTCCTGTTAATGATTGCATACTCCAGTGATTAAGCTTTATTTATATAAAACTGGAATATGGAATAGTAAGAGGAGGCATCCGCTTTCGGCCTCCTGCACACAAACGTATCCGTTTAGCGGTCTGCCAACCACAGATGCAGTCCATGTGCATCCCGCACTTTTCTCGGCCTCTATTGTAGCAAAACGGACAAGATAAGGACATGTTCCATCACTTGCAGCACGGCCACATGTTATTTTTGAGGCCCCATAGGAATAAATGGGTCTGTGTGAGATCTCTACAAGGAGATCTCTACATGTGCACACAGCTCCTTAAAGTCCAGGACATGGCCACATCAAGATTCTTGGAGGCCTCTGGGCAAAACGAATGTGTTAGAGCCCCAGACCATCCGGCCGGCACTTGGAAAGTCTGCCTCTTCTGACTCTTTTTGGGAGAAATGAGGTTCGAACCTTCCTTCTGCTCGTAGATTTGAAACGTGTATGACTTCATGGACGTTTCCAGGGTTTCTACACTTTTTCCCGATAGGCTCGACGAGGGGGCGTGACTTAGTGGAAAGGGGTGGAGCTTAGAGAGTAAGGTGGGCCGTTCTGCACCAAAATTGCGCCACAATTCTGGTGTAAAAATCTGTCGCAAAGTAAGCCAGCCCATATTTGTTATAGAGTCAGAGAAAAGCGTCTCTCCCGGCACCAGATTTCTCCTCCAGCCGGAGCCTGTGATAAATCTGGTGCAAATATAGACAGCTTATTCCATTGGCTATCCGCACCAAAAACCTCATGTGTTACTTGCGGATTTGCAGTGGCCAGCCGCAGATCTCATCCTTCCACTGAAAAGAGTGAAATCCGCACCAAAAATCGCAAACTTAATTGACACGGTACAGATTTCTAAATCACGGAATAAGGGAATCAGAGTACAAGAGGTTTGTGTGATCTCATACGCTTTGCTGGTACTGTATTATGCTGTGGTTTTTCCGCACAGAAAAAAAACGTGCATAATCGGCAACATGTGCAGGCGGCCTTGGGGTTAGTAAATCTGGGCCTTTGTATCAAAGGCGTCACTCGCTCTTTAGTACCACAAAATGTGAATAGTCCAGGAAATGAATAGTAAATATCGTCTCCTATCACAAGTTTTGGAGCGAAGATGCCCCTGTCATAGCGAACTGACGCCACTTTTTAATGTAGAGTTTGTACATGGGCGAAAATGACCCAAAATGGATATGGAAGGGAAGCTTCAGTTCATGGAGATGAGGTGTGAATTATGGCAGAGAGCGAAGATAAAAGGCTTTCAGTTGTCAGGAATGAAGGGTGTAGTGGGAGGTGGGCACCAGCCGTACAGAGGAGCCTGAATGGGAGACAGACTTCACAAGCTGCATGACACTGGCCGGGCCTGAATGAGACACGTGTTCAGCAGCTGGAAGGAGGGGGCGGTCATTGTCCTACGACTTAGGGAGGGGGGTCACTTACTAGCTGTTCATTAATAGCACAGGGCACTGAAAGCTTTTTGACCACTGAGGCCTTGTCTACATTCCCGTGTCACGTCTGTGGAAAAAAAACTGTCCGTGTATCATCCGTGAATATGTCCGTGACGGGTCGGGGTCCAACCTTTGATCCGAGCCCGAGTTTGGGAAATGTTTTTTTTACAGTACAAATTAATTTATGAATTTATTACGCGAAGTCTCACAAGACTTCGCTAAGCAATAACTTTGGCTCATCGGAGCCAATACATTCTAATACTGTACGGCGCTCCTGCTCCTTACAGTATTAGAACAAAGTTTTATGCGAATCGACTTCGGATGTTTCATCCAAAGTTAATTCGCTCATCCCTAGTCACCACCATAGACCCTTTTTACTGTTAGCATGGTCCTATAGCCCTTCTATAGCCATGTGTAAATATACCTTTATGTCCAAATCCCCAAAAAAAGTAGGCTGAAAAGAGTCCAAGAGGGTGTACTTATCCATTGTGGAGTCCAGCCACACCCATCAGCAGTGAGCCCCACTCTTCTGGCGCCTGTGCAGTTCAGCTAATCAAACCGCTACCTGCTTCATTTCAGACCACGCAGGCCCACACAGAAAGGTGAACCTGCATATGCGTGAAATTTTATCTGATTTTATCATGATGATGTCACTGCTGCTAGGAGTAGGAAAGACGAAGAGTGGGGCTCACTGCTGATGGGTGCGGCTGGACTCCACAATGGATAAGTACAGCCTCTTGGACTCTTTTCAACCCAATTTGCATATTGATTACAACATGTTTTTTGGAGAGTTAGAGAACATGGCTTTCGACACAAAGGTATATTTACACATGGCTATAGCAGAGCTATAGGGCCATGCACACAGTAAAAAAGGTTCTACGGTGGTGACAGATGTCCCACATCCCTGTTATCTGTGTGCAGTGGTCTGTTCCACAGCCCACACAAGGCGGCTCTCCCTTCTGACTGACTGTCTCTCCGGAACGCACCACTGCACACAGGTTATAGGGGTGGGAGGGTCTGACAAAAACAAACCTTAGGTGAGGTCCTTTTCATTTTACTTTCACAGTGAAATGATATAATGTTATAGAAGGTGACCCTATCCTTGAAAAACACTAAATACATTTTTTGTGTGCCAAAAAAACAACAACTTTTTTTTCTTAGTTAAGAATTTCAGGCACATGGCACAAGATAATAATTAAATTTACGCCTGCAATAGAGACCCTGGGCTTCATTAATGTTAAAAGCATTAAAGTTACAGAAGCCTTGAAGCCATCTTTCTAAACTGAACCTTGTCATAAGAAGTGCTACCATGCGTGTCCCCTTTAAGAGAGCGGAGAATTAAATGTTCCCGTATGTGAATTTTTATATCGTACACCACATTTGCTTTATAGCTACAATTAAGTTAGATGTAGCGATAACAATGTCTGCTTTCTGTTCTAAATCGCGCATTTCAGACACTGCAAATTCCTTTATTATCAAATCCACATGCTTTTAATTGCAATTATGGTCCCTTATGAGCCCCCTGGGAGGGCATGATTGCAATTAAAAATGTAATTTAAATGTTAATTAATTACATTCATTTTCTAAACTGGGAAAAATTCATTTATTATTTTCGTGTGGCACGCACTTACCCTAAATACATTACCTAGTCAATGTTTGCCTTCTTGGATTTTTTTCCCTTCCTCTAAATTAAGTGCGGCGTTTATAAAGCGGGGAGTTTAATACTCTCTAACATTTTGGTCGAATATTTTTTATTTTTATTTTTTTTTTACAAATTATGGCTATAAAATTAATTGGCTTAAGCTAAGCGTAACGCGTGAATCACGGCCGGAAGGAAATCAGCGCATTCAGTCATTCGTTAAAGTGTTCAGCCCGCAGTATGGAAAGTGCGTTAGCTAGGTACAGTAATAAGGGGTTTAAAACAAAAACATTTTCAAAAACTTTTTTGGCAGCATTTGTAGCGTCCATATTACCCCCATTTGGAAATGAAAAAGACAGAGGAAGGGATGTGATAATGGATTAGCAATTTTTGGCACAACTGTGGAAGTTAACTACAGACCATTTTTACTGAGAAGGCATGTAGTGCCCACTGCAGCCAGGAGAGGGCGCTACCTTGTCTAAGTTTTCAGACAAATTGTGTTTTTGCAAAATACTTTGTCCGACAACCAATGGGACCTAACTTATTTTTATTGTAAATATTTCCCCCTCTTGGTTGTCAGACAATTGTATGCACCTAGGGAATAACATAAAGGGGTGGAGTCTGACACCTGTTTATTAGCGTGAGAAAATAGTTGTCAAGGAGGTAAGAGCAATAAGCTGCTACAATGTAGAAAAGATAGCGAAACAACAACTACAAAGAAGGGCAAATTATTTACACGGCAGTTACATGTGATGCGCAGTATTCACGTATGATGTGGAGACCACAGCGTTCAGAGGATATTCTGCAGCCATGGATTAGACATCACTTGTAGACTTAGCAGCAATGGATTGTAAACTCCACAACACATGGAAAACAAAAAACACCACCCCTGTGTTTAAAATGTGGACTTAAGTGGCACACACTGCCCTCTACAGGACGGCAATGCACTATGCAACACGAACAAGAATGTGGAAAGTGTGGAGCGATTTCAAGTGTGGAAAAAAATGTGCTGAATTTGAAGGCTCAGATAAAAAGAAGGAACGGTGAAATGTGGAAAATAGTGGATGGATGGAATGATTTATGCTAAATTATTTTACTGTAAGTAGAATGTCTGTCTGAGGTGACAGGAAGAGAGAGTTATAAAATGGAATGGAGAGAATTCACATGATAGATTGAGTAGCCATAGAGTGTAATGACAAGAGAGTGCATGTTAGAGCAGTAGTGGGATGATTAGAGTGCACATTGTAGAAGGAGTATGATAGTTGGATGACTAGAGTGCACTGGGTGGGATTAGTATGATAGAGTTGGCCGACTAGAGTGCCCACAGTGGAATATGTATGATAGAGTTGGATGACAATAGTGCCCACAGTGAAATGAGTATCATAGAGTTGGCTGACTAGAGTGCCCAGGGCGGAATGAGTATGATAGAGTGGGATGACTAGAGTGCCCAGGGTGGAATGAGTATCATAGAGTTGGCTGACTATGGTGCCCACAGTGGAATGAGTATCATAGAGTTGGCTGACTAGAGTGCCCACGGTGGAATGAGTATCATAGAGTTGGCTGACTATAGTGCCCACGGTGGAATTAGTATCATAGAATTGGATGACTAGAGTGCCCAGGGTGGAATGAGTATGATAGAGCTGGATGACTAGAGTGCCCAGGGAGTGAAATGAGTCAAATCATGTGCACTGTACAGTGGAATACATAGAAGAGAGAATGACGTCCAGAGGGTCTGAGTACAGTGGAATATGGAGAATCCACGTAGTACAGCTAGATGATAGTAAGCCTGGACATGTACAAGGTGCAGAGTAGAATGAGAAGCATAGGAAATACAGGCAACGAGGGCTAGCAATCTTCTGGTGGATACAGACCTGGTCAGGATAGCGGAGAACCTACAGATTACTGGAAAATACATACTGTGCTTTTATCCCTGGACACTACACATTATAATGATACAGAATACTACTAGATGGCTTGATATCTTCTTCTCTGGCCTCCTACCAATAATGATAATACACCCTCCTAGTAAGAAGCACAGCAGGCCTCTTCAAGCCCCTTCTAAGGAGGCTTCTCACAATCATAGAGGAGCATAGAATAAATGGCTTGTAGGCAGACAGAGATATTGCCATTTGCAGGCACGGCCCCCTCTCCGAGTCCCTGTCAATATTCTCCAGATCCCTCTTACTTGTATCGATTGCCCGGGGGACGGGGAGGCAGCGCTTACATTTGTCATTTAGAATATTATTGGGTGTTATCGCTTTCAAGCTCCACTAACAGGGGAGAGGTTGGAGTTTAGAGCAAACTGGCTGTCTGAGCCGTGATAAATGACTTGATGGCCTTTTGTTTCCGCTGCACTGAGCAATTGGCTGCTATTTGCTTTACCTTTTATCCAAGAATAACAGAACAGTGAGTTGGGGAAGTGAGGAGTATCATTCTGTCATATGTTCTTCCCAGCGAGCTGGGTGGTCTCCTACGAGCCGCTCAGGGATTTCAGGCACCACCAAGATGCTGGGAGTGTAACCCTGGGGCTCAAAGCACGGTCACATGAATCCTTGATTTGTCGGAGGCCGGAATCCTATGTAGAAATAGCTCATACTGTGTATGCCATAGGTAAAAACATTACTAAGTAGGTGCTGAATGCTGGAGATGGGCGGTGGAGGGTCGGGATGTATGGAAGGTGGAAGAACCCGTCCTTGGTAGAGATTAGTTCTTGTTGTGTTCTGAGCGTACATGTGTTCAGAACAGGGGGAAGCCTCTGCCAGCAGCTTACCTCCCAGAGAACAAAAGCATTGGGCATGTTGAAATCCACCACGCCAATCTGTTGGGTGAGAGCCAATAGTCCCCTATACAAACTAGGTTGTCTGATGGTCCCTCTAAAATTTCCACATTCAGCCCATATACATCTAATGACAACATGCTCTTTATAGTCTCAGGTGGCAGTACTTTTCAAGACCCTCACCCAGACTGTGGAGCTGCGTGATGCCACACACTTTCTTCTTCTGACCTGTAACATATTAATACTAGGCTTGGTTTTATAGGAGTTCAGCGTAGACCACCCTTTTCCATATGGGAGGCCCCCAAGAAAAAGACCATCTGCGCCCCAGATCATAGAGCGAACAGAGGGAAGGGCATTTAATGTTATGTGACCTCCTGTGTGGCTGGAATGTATTTATTCTTTAGGTATTTGTAAAGTGATGAGTTGGGGACCCGCGTATCGCTTCCACATTTCCAAGCTCTCCCAGGTGGATTCAGTTGTTCCTAAAACGCGCTGGTACGTAATGGCTTTGGCTTCACCCTGCTTCTTGCAGGTATTAGTATGTTGAACGCCGCCACTTCATCTCCTCTCGTGTTCTGCCTGTCAGAATGAATAGCGGTGTCACTTTTCCTCAAAATATGCCGTCTGAACGGCACAGTCTCTAGCAGGGCACAGGACGCTGGCTCAGGCGCTGTTATATACAGCATCCACTAAGGGTCAGTGCGTGTAGATCCGAAACGCGTAGATCCCTGTAACATACCGGGAATTCAACAGATTTGAGAATAAATAAGCTTACGCAGCTAAGTGAATATATTTACTTAGTGATTAAATATACAGTAACACAAACAAATCACATACAGAATAATAAAAAGTAAATAGACATCACTAGCCTAAATATGCAGTATGGGGTGGCATTCAGGTCGCCATGTCGTAGCACATGGACAACACCCCATTGTGTACAAGAAATAGGGCAAATAGGTCGCAAAATGTTTGTGTGCGCTGCAAAAATGGTTACTTCTTGGCACCAGTGTTGCGGCTCAAATTTAAGTACTCATCAGGAACGTACTGAAGAATCTGCCCTGTCCAACTGCCAATTCCGTTAAAACCGCCTCAGAAGAAGACCCATGCGAATTTCGATGCAGTTGTGGTTTTTACAGTAAATGTGTTTCGACTGTACAAAAAACGGCATGCGCAGCGTGTTTATTATTTGTGCGATTTTTGGTGCAGATTTTACTCTTTTCAGTGCAAGCTGAGATCTGAGAAAAATCTGCGTCAAACCTGCACCAAAAACTACAAGTTAGGCTACATGCACATGAACATATTTTGTTTCCGTGTCCGCTCCGTTTTTTTGGCGGATAGGATGCGGACCCATTCATTTCAGTGGGTCCGCAAAAAATGCTGACAGCACACAGTGTACTATCCGCATCCGTATGTCCGTTCAGTAGCCCCACAAAAAAAATAGAGCATGTCCTACTCTTGTCTGTTATGCTGACAAGGATAGGCATTATTACAATGGATCCGCAAAAAAAAAGGGTGCCATATGGACGATCATCCGTTTTTTTGTGCAGATCCACAATTTGCGGACCACAAAACACATATGTTCGTGTGCATGTAGCCTAACACATACGGTATTTGATGAAGAAACGCACAGAAATCTGCAGATTTTCTGTTTTGAAACCTGGATCCATGTGCGGGTATCCTTAGGGTACAGCCACACGATGCCGAATGGCGGTACACTGTGTAAATTTTGCGGCCAAAATTCTGTATGTCCGTTCCAAAAGGAGACAGAACATGTCATATACTTGGCCTCAAAATGACGACCATGGACCTATTGAAGTCAGTAGTTCTCTGTATTTTGTGGAGCAATTTGGCGCATCTAGGGCTTCTACACTTTTTCTGACATGCTTTATTAGGAAAGTTGGTGGGCCTACGATGTGCCATTTTGCGCCAAAATCCTGGTGTAAATTTTCTGTCTCTCACTAAGCCAGCCAATAGTTGGACTAGACGCCATCATTAGGATTAGTAAAGATAAACTTGTCATTATTGATAATTAAAGGGGTTGTCCAAGATTAGAAAAAAATGGCTGCTTTCTTCCATTGTATGGGGACCGAGGGGAGACTAGTGTACTGTTGGACCATGCAATAACCAATTACAACTTGGCTTTCATTTCATATTCTGCTCCTGAAATATGAAAGCCGTGCTGTGATTGGTTGTGAAGACAATTTTTCGTTTAGACCGTATTCATAAATCTGCCCCTTAGTCTTTTAGGGTTACTTTCCTATTCCAACAAGAAATTAGTAATTTTGATGGTAACGTCATTATTGTTGGCAGCTTTCCTAATCAGTCGTCATGGCAACTAGAAGACGTAAATTCACATCATATATATAGCATGGGAGTACTCATACCTTCGTCATGTTGGTTCTCCAACATGTTCTGTGGCATAAGTCCATGGCATGGGCACCTGCAGCTGTGCCAGGTTTCACAATGAGCATTTAGTGGCTCCACAAGCTTGAAATATCGCTACCATCATGGAGATATCCTCATGCTGAGGCTTTATGTCTTCTCTAGAAAGGAGAACACCACCCAATATTGGCACCTCAGATATTCCCCAATCCCCCTTCCTGATAAATGATGTGAACCACAGTAGGGAACCAGCCTAAGGTCATGCCACCTCATCTATACCAGGTGGCACTATTCAGATTTTTATTATGGTCTCCATGTTGCATTGGTGTGCCGAGCTCCCGATTTACTGGGTGGCAGAAGATACCCCCATGAGAACTAACATGGCTGACATTGGCTCCTTTTCCATAAGTGGTAGGCGGGATAATTTTGGAACACAGCCTCGTGCCTGGAGGTCCTTGTAAACCTAAGAAACACCAAGATCTAGTGAGTCTCAATGAGTTGGCCAATCCCTCATATGGCCTGCACAGATCCATTTGGCTCATGAAGGCCAATAATCTCTGGCAGCCAGGGCATGTTTTGGAGTCGACCACAGTAGATCCTCATGTCCCATGCACACAGGTCATATCCACATCCTGTATTCATATAGCCTCGTGATGATGATCACTGAGGCAGGAGAGAACTTGTACTTGTCTTCTTGCCTCCTTCGTTCTGTCTTTAGACAGACACAGTTTTGATGAGCCTGGCGCACATATTCCAACCAGGGCCCTATATGTGCCAAGGACCTGGATTCAATTCAACAGCACACTACCTGCCCCATCCAGGTAGCAGTGCTAGATTTATGGCTTATCCTCCGGATAGGCCATCAATATCTGATCAGCAGGGGCCTGACCCCCCACACCCCCTGATGATCAGCTGTTCTGTAGCTCCGTCCATTACACACAGTAGATGGCGCTACTGCGTCCTGCACCTTCTTCTTGTTCCGAAGCCACTGCAGGTGCCCCCCCCCCTTGATCAAGGATAGGTCATAAATATCAATTCAGTTACAGTGTATCATTGCAGATAACATGTAGATGTGGGTCCCGTGTCTAGGACCCGCTACCGTTTTCAGAACGGGAACTCCGAAGTGAAGAGTGAGCAGCTGCGCATGCATGGCCAGAGCACACTGCCATCTCCTTCACTTCAGGGTCACCATTCTCCAGAAGTGGGACCCCCACCTTTCTTACATCGATGGCATAGCCTAGCAGTATGCCATTAATATCCCAGATGGGCCAGGCCCTTTAATCGTTAGCCTGGACACAGCTAGAAGACAAATGACCCAGATTAGGACATGTTAAATTAGACACAAATTGAAACAGTAACTGGGACAGGGCAGAAGATCAAAGATCCCAGAACCTTCCAAACAGGAATCCAGTCACCAGCAGCAGAAAGGGTTACTGGCCCGGCGCTGGTCTCCAGATATAACACAAGGTGAAAACCTTCCAGATCTCAATTTTTTTAATTAAGGTTCTGTATTGTAAGTTGTCAATGCACATTATTGGGAAAATGGATGTCAATGCCAGCGCGGCGCCTGCACCTCCTCTATCTATGTCAATGATTCAAAGACATGATTTATGGGTAGTTGCAGACTTTTGGGATCATCCATCAAGCAGTCGTTTCACGATGGGGCTGCAGGTTGTAAATCATACAGAAGGGTTGTCAGTCACCACCGTTAACCCATTCCTGAGCCATGACTTAGAGCAACCTCTGAAGCCAATATTGAAAATCTATGTGCAACGCAGGGTGCCACAAGCTGGAAACAAGACTTTGAACAAGAACATAAAGTAACAAATCCCTGGAAGGAAGATCTGCTAGGATAGCAAGATGTACCTGCTGTTGTGACAGCAGAGATGCCTCCAGAGGTGAAGCTCTTTGGTCCACCACCAGTAAACAACAGCTTTGTCTTCTGCTCTCTGTGATGACATCATAGAATCTAGGATTATGTCTTCCTCTCCTCTAGAGGGGGCTGTAGACTATTTGAGGTCACGTTCTACCTCAGTGTCATCTGTGAGGGGCTCCAAAGACATGCAGGCCTCCAGTATTGACGTCTTCATGGAAGCTTCGGAAGGCTTCTCTCCAATAATATGTTAATTTCTTTTTCTTTATCTATTTAGTTAAATGGAAAATCTGCAAACACCAAGATCCTTTAGGATCCTCTGATAATCCACACTCAACTCTGTGGAGGGTTCTGAGCACCATAGAGTCTATAGGCCGCCCATGATGGGTGAAAAACGTAACTCATTTCTGGTGCATAATGTTGCATCAAGTTTACTTATTTGTTTTGGTTTTCCAGCTCGGAAATGGGCAATGGATGTGATAACGAAAGATGTGAGCAGCTTGGGTGATGCCAACCTTACTTGCTGCCCTGTAAGCTGGAAGACACTGGGCAGAAATGTAGACAAGACAGTCTAAAGTTGGGCCAAATTTATCACAGTGGGCCAAGGCTGGTGATAAATTTGGTGAATGGCTAGACGCTCTTGTCTAACTCTATACCAACTATTCATTAGGATTATTAACATTTTATTGTGACAACCTAAAGTCGAAGCCAGATATTTGTTCATTCAGGTTGTCACTTCCTTTACCCAACACATTGGAGGCTTGAATTTGAAAGGATCTTTCAGGACTTGGTAAAACATGTCTGTTTCCTTCCAGAAACGGCGCCACACCTCTCCATGGGTTCTGTCTACTCTTGCAGTTCATTTCCATTGAAGTGAATGACACTGATCTGCAATACCAGACACTACCTGTGGGCAAATGTGGCGCTGTTTTGAAGATGGTTCCTTTTTTTTTTTTTTTTAAACCTCCTTCATATCACACCAGAGTCCATCATGAACCCCAATTTGCAGGGGGAGTATAATAATACAACTCGCCAGCTTACCAAAGAGCGCTGCCTTCATGTATTTAAGGTGGCGACGAACTGCAAAGAATTCCGAAGAATAAAAGCGGAGTAAATCGCGCTATGTTTAGAAAAGTGAAGTGAACTTGAAGATTATTTGTACGTTTTAATTAGGGGAGAATTGTCGTTGTGCAGAATGTGGCCGGGCAGAAGTGTACCGTAGTTGTAGTGCAGTAATTTGGAGTAATGGCGGTGGGGCGTCTCATTTGCGGAGCTCCTTTTTGTATTTTTTGTTTTGGTTTCTGGAGAAGCTTTGTGTGGTATTGAGGAGCGGGGTGTTGTGCGGCGCTCGCTGTACTGGCGTAGGTATGAGGCGGCAGGCTAAGCTATAATCTGCACTACTTTTACCAAAGGCTCTTTTCAGGTAGGGATTTTAAAAGCTCCGGCGCCAATCTGCAAATGAAAAGATTCAAAGCTCTTTATGCTTACATTTTCTGTACTTGAAAAGCTACCATTGTGATACTGGAAGAGTCGGAGCAGTCGCGGGATCATGTAGATGTCGAGACCTAAGGCCACTTTAACACAGTCAGTGTTTGGTCAGGGATTGATCAGTGATTGTGAGCCAGAAACAGAGGCTATACCGAAATAAGGTATAATGAAAAGATTTGCCCCTGTGCTGTCTTTTTGACCTACACCTGGTTTTGGCTCACGATCACTGATAAAAATCACTGATCAAACACTGACGAAACACTGTGTGAAAGCAGCATTAAACGGTATCCCCTATACACAGGGAAGGAGATGACTATTAGATCAGTGGGGGTCCTACTGCTGGGACCTCCACTGGTCACGAAAAGGGGGACCATACCCTGTGGAGCCCCACAAAATGAACGGAGCGGCCTGTATGGCATGCGCAGCCGCACCATCCGTAGAAATTAATAGAGCAGCCGTCTGCATGCCTGACTGACTGCTCTGTTCATTTCAGGGGGATGCACAGGCTAGACAAGGACCTTGTTTTGGTGATTGGTGGGGGTCTCAGCGGCCGAATGCCCACTGATCTAATAGTTATCTCCTATCCTGTTGATAGGGGATAACTTTATACAATCGGAATACCCCTTTAAGGCGCATTTACTCGTGCCAAATGGAACAGTAAATTATTGGGAAGTGATAATTTGTCTACTCGTCAGTGGAGGAAAGAGATGCATTTACAAGCAGCAATCATCCCACTGTATAGGGACGAGCGATGGCTGCTGCCATCGCCTGTCATTCATTGTTTCTGGGCTGCAGGTTTCTGTTTTTATCGGGAACAAGCGATCGTAGTGACGTTCATTCCCGCAAATCTGTCTGACAATTGTACAGTGAAATTCCACCTTTAGTCATGTAATCTGCACGTGGTAGACCCCAGAAGGGCCGGCCCAGTATTAATAAATCTCTAATAGTGTTGAGCGAACTTGTTTTTTAAGTTCTGCGTCCAAAGTTCGGGTTATCGAAGAATCCTGTTATGGATTCCAAATTCTGTTCCATAACAGGATTCTTCAATAACCCGAACCCAAATTTAGGACGCAGAACTTAAAACACTAATCTCTAATCAAAACTTTCTAAAATACTTGGTTTCAGTTTCTAAACTTTTTTAAGATCTCTGGGTCCTGGCAGTGAATAGAAGCATTCTTAGATAAACCCCACGGCTGAGCCTGTGACCTATCCTACTCTATTACATTTGTGTCCAGGCTAGACAGTTCTCTGAGATTGAAGCAACCTCAACTCCAGACTGAAACATTGTAACAAACTATCAGGACAGGAGACAGATTAGTCTAGATTGTCTAGACCAGGCATGCTCAACCTGCGGCCCTCCAGCTGTTGCAAAACTACAACTCCCAGCATTCCTGGACAGCCTACAGCAGGGGCATGGTGGGAGTTGTAGTTTTACAACAGCTGGAGGGCCGCAGGTTAAGCATCCCTGGTCTAGACAGTGCAATCGAAGCAGCCCCACAGCTGTGAGAAATATTGGGTCAGGATGGGTTTTCAACTCCTGGTTGTAAACAAGAATGTTTTCCTTTTCACTAACAGCAAGCAGTGATCTTGAAAATTAAACGGCTGAAAGACAAATATAAAAGAAGAACGTTATTTCCATAAACATAGATGTTTAGTGCAACTGGTGGGATAAGCGGCTAGTTGCCATATCTGGCACCCCTCATCACCTAGACAAAGGGTCAGAAAATGCACCTTGTCCAGTGCTTTGTACCTGTGATCGTCGGTGGAGACCGTAGTCACTGACTAATCCCTGCAGAACAGGAAGATGCAGCTCCTCGGGGATATTTCTTTACTGATGGTTCTCTAACGTTGCAATGTTCTGCAGGAGGGTGAGCTCTGTACACAGTGGCGCTGCCATCTGCCAGGAAGGCCCCGGCTCCGTGTCACTGACATTAAACATTCACATACACTGTGAGCTGCAAAGTGGCCGTCCTGTAGATTGTTTACTTGAGCTGGATTTCCAATCACCGCAGAAGGCTTACTAAAGCGCTGCATTACTGACTTATTTATGATGGAAATTTAGACGGCAAATACGGAGCTGTCAGCAGCCGCTGGATAAATAGTCCTGACAAGCATTAATAACAGCGGAGGATGAGCGCAGTTATGAGACGTAAACTGCACTCCTGGATTCTATTTACACTTCTCTGCCGCCCAGAGCCCCTGCACCCACTTCTGGGGGACCCCTGCCAAATGGCATATCTCAGATCTTCAATAACGCAAATCGGGGTACAAGGTCATTGATACATTAACACTTGGAGGTACAGGACAATCATACACTGACTCTTCAAAGGACAGGACAATGACATGCTGACACTTGAGGCACAGGACAATGACATGCCGACACTTGAGGCACAGGACAATGACATGCCGACACTTGAGGCACAGGACAATGACATGCCGACACTTGAGGCACAGGACAATGACATGCCGACACTTGAGGGACAGGACAATGAGATGCCGACACTTGAGGGACAGGACAATGAGATGCCGACACTTGAGGGACAGGACAATGAGATGCCGACACTTGAGGGACAGGACAATGACAAGCCGACACTTGAGAGACAGGACAATGACAAGCCGACACCTGAAGGACAGGACAATGACATGCCGACACCTGAAGGACAGGACAATGACATGCCGACACCTGAAGGACAGGACAATGACACACTGACACTTGGGGTACAGGACAATGACATACTGAACCTGAAGGACAGGACAATGACATACTGACACTTGAGGGACAGGACAATGACATACTGACACCTGAAGGACAGGACAATGACATACTGACACCCGAAGGACAGGACAATGACATGCCTACACTTGATGCACAGGACAATGACATACTGACACCCGAAGGACAGGACAATGACATGCCGACACTTGAGGGACAGGACAATGACATGCCGACACTTGAGGGACAGGACAATGACATGCCAGATGTTTGGAGGGACAGGAAACCGACACCTGACTAATTTGTGTCTACTGCTCATATGAAAACCTGTGGCTCCATGGTAACAGGCCACAGATAAACCTCATGTAGTCTGATCCTGACGACTGCATAATATGAATCTATGGAAGCTACTAACAATTGACTGCAGGCTCGGGCTACACATGACATGTAGACACAAAGCACCGGACTATTTTATAATGCTTTAGACCCCAAAAAGTGTGCAGCATTTAGTTTTCCCCATTCTTGGAATAGTATTGGTGACTTAAAATTGCTGCAGCGGTCTCCTCCTCTTCTAGTGTCTCTAGCAGCGGGCAGACACGTGGTAGCAAGGGTCATAAGTAAGTTTCTCCCCCCCGTTGGTCTGGCATCTACCTTCCCCAATCTAGCCGCTTGACACAGTTTAGTGAGATTGATTTGATGCTCTGAGTCAGGTGCATGGACCGCAGCATTAAGCCAGGAAAATGTTATCCTTCCAGTTCAGCTTCATCATCATGCGCAGCGCTCACATGCATTTAGCAGCTGACCTGCCGCCACGTAAAACACTTCATGGGCGGTCGTAATATGCAGGGTTTATAGTAAAGGGGTTGTTCCTACCAGTTTATGGCGAGAAACAGTACATTGAGGGGTAGCCACCTTGTCACTTCTCATCTACTCTCTTGTGACATTACCCTCCTCCAGGCACAGCCTGGAAATTACTGCTAATAAGAGATTAAAGAGAGACACTTACCTCCTCTGCTGACTGTGGTCTCTATCCACCCTTTGTTATACTTGTGATTTCATGGCCTGTGTCATTTTTTTTTTAGATGGGTAAGGGAAAATTGGGAATTTAGTGGAGAGAGAGAAAGGAAAGCCTTTCATTTGGGAACAGATTTGTCTTCTCTGCAAGGATCCAGACATAGAGGATACAGCGACTGGGAATATAGCATTGGCCATATATGGAATCATCAGATGTACAAAAATTGCACAAAAGTCTTCAAAATTTCATACGGCAGACTATTGCCGAGAAGACCTCCAAAAAGCCACCACAATGAAGCCACACTTTTATCAGTGTAGATAGTCATCTCCAACCTGTGGCTATGCATCAGTTTCAGTACTTCATGCCCTGATGGCCTCTACATTACCCATCATCTGGCCATTGAAGGTCATCAATGGAATAGTAATATGCAAAGAGGTATCTCCTAAAGAAGAGAACCATCTCGCCAGCGCTACCTTTTGAAAGTGGCTCCCTAGGAGTCTAAATCTGAATTTCTAATAAGCCTTAGGATTTGACAAGGGAATGTTACCAAGCCAGATATCCATCTGTAGACAGCTGTTTCAGGGTGTTTGCCCCTGGTCAGTATGGAGTAGGATTCTGGCCTGAGGATCCACTTTCAAAAGGTAGCGCTGGCGAGATGGTTCTCTTCCTTAAGAGATACCTCTTTACATATTGCTATTCGATTGATGACCTCCCATGGCCAGATACCAGGTAATGTAGATGCTGGCAGGGCATGAAGTGAGTTAAAGTGCTGAAGCTGATTGATAGCCACAGGTTGGCGGTGAGACGGTTCTCTTTATTGGGAGATACCTCTTTACATATTTGTTTCCTATGGAGTATTGCCAATAAGTCTCCAAACCATGAAGTACTTCCAGTCAGTCTCCATACAGGATTGGTCTCTTTAAGGAGATTCACGCCCTTGCCTAAATCAAGTAGCAAAAAATATGGAATTACAATTCAGATCTTCATAACTACAACGCATTATAGATCCAGACTCCATCACATTCTTATCTTCTACGGACATGATAACAATGGCATCCTAGTCAACACTCCTTTTCCAATAATATTCCAGTAATCTAATATGCACTGATTTAAAGGGGCCTCTCCTGATCAGGTACTGTGTCGTAAATTGAAGTCCTATTCATTGTTGCCTTCATTGGGATGGTGAGTGTTCCCATCAGTCAAACCCCCACCAGACAGTTTTCATAGTTAGTTGGTGGGATTGTCCTCCTTGGCCTCCATTTTCCTCCTTGGTATTATCTACTGTGAGTTTAGCTTGAAATGTACTTTATCGTATGATCTGCTTTCTCTCTCTTTTTTTTTTTTTAATCCCCAGCTTTCTCTTTAAGGTGCTGCCATTTACCCAGGTGTAATGAGCACGTAGCACTCGAGGTCCTCTGTCATTATGACTTTGTCGCGAAATCTTTGTTCTACATCGCTCCATCCCCTGTGTTCTGGGCAGAGATAGGAAAGGTCGGATCATCTCCCTGGAAGATACGGCCACGTGCGCATTGTAATTGTAGACTTCTTCTTGACAGTCAATAATTCAGTCTAAGACACACAATGCAGGCAGCACTCCACTGCCATTTTTTACGCGGTGGCAGAAAATAACAATTCATTCCTGTGAGGAAGCAAGACTTTTTCTAGCGGCTGATTCTGCTACATGATCGCAGAACAAAAGACTGATGAGGGAGCACCGCTCATTAATCATTAGTGTCATTTGTCACCGCTTCTCCGAGATGACAACGTACTCCATACCTGCATGTGACTAAGATCCCGCTCCTCCATTCCAGATAAGACAAATTAATCTCTACATCCTATAAGTGCCCCGTGAGTAGAGACTATTGCATGTGAACTATTCCAAACACCCAACCCCGTACCGCCTGACACCGCCATGACAGGTGTGACAGACATGGCTGTACCTTCAGGTGACCTCTGGCGCCTACAGACATGTTAATCTCGAGATCCTAGTCTTTCTGATGTGAAAATATGGAATACCGCCCCCCCCCCCATTGCAGAGAATTGATGCTGAACATATATGAAACGGCTATGGCACTAAAGCAGTCTGTTCCGGCCAATTGGGAAAAACAATTGTACTTCAGGCTACGTCGGAAATACGTTTTTGTGGGTGCTCCTTTCTCAGAGAATGTTCCAGGCAATCCTTATAGTGAAACCTTTACGACTATGGAGAACTTTACATATTGTGTCAGGTGTTTTTGGACAATTTGTGTTCTAAACCTTCCCCAGTCATACCCTCAAGGTACAATGGACAATACTCATCCATAGCGGTACCTGTCATTACAAGGATACTGTAGAGAGCTCCATTCTTGATCTTCCTGATCGCTCTTTCTCCGACCATGCAGAATGGATATGCTGCCCCCCGCAGGCAGGGAGGAGTATCAGGAGGGAAAACTGCTCACCTCATGGATACAAGACTGCAGAACCCAAACGGGTTTCTCAGTGAGAGCCAGGACAGTGGTCTTATCTTAAACCTCAGTCTTGCACCCCTGGGGCTTTTCCTAGGAATCCATGAAGCACTATTGTAGATGCGACCCCTGGTCAGATGTCTACCAGCGAATCCAGTGCAGTAAGGAAATGGTGAAGACCATGACCCCCATATAAAAGTACTGCCAGTAAACCAGTCACCACAAGAATAATAAGTGGATTAGGAGTGAGAGGAGCTGTATGCCATGGTGGCAAAAACCAAGAAGGTGTTTCGGTATTTATGCATCCAGTTTATTGTATTTGCTGTGTGGCAAGGAGCAGTCGGCTTTCCTTCCCCGTCCAGATAGTTGTAAGGTAATAGGTACTGCAGCTAACTAGTGCTTGGGAGGCGGATATGACCTTGCAGTTGTCTCCGTCCGTTACCACACATTCATCCTGAAATACTCTGTGCTGGCGGGGCTTGATACTTCCACTCTGACCTCCTAGTAAAATCTGCACACTGCTCTCCTGAAGTAATCTGTGCTGCTGGTTGACTCTGTTCGTTCCATTATGTAACACTATCTGAAGGGTGTACAAGATTAGCATTCTCTTTTCCTGAAATACTCTGTGCTGCTGGGTGACTCTCTTCCTTTCCTTTGTCACCTACAAGATCAGTGCTCTTCTAGTCTGAAATACTTTGTGCTGCTGTGAACAGTTCCGTTACCAGTTTAGTCTTCTACTGGTGTTGTTTATTAACCAAAGGAGTTTTTCCGAGATTATTTAAGTGATGACCTACACCACATGACCGATGAACGTAACGTCACGTGGCCTGGGCTAAGCTGTGAGAAGACACCAGCGCTGATCGTGGGGGTTCCCAGGTGACAGTGGGGGACAAACAGCAGATCGGCGGAGGTCCCGGGTGAAAGACCCCCACCGATCAGATACTGATGACTAGGGATGAGCGAATTTCAGGTTGTGAAATTTGTTCACGCTTTGTTTACTGGTAAAAGGTGAATTGCGTTATGGATTCCATTACCACGGACCATAACGCAATTCTATGACTGGAGGCCTTCCGTTATTCATTCCGTCATAATAGAAGTCTATGGGCTGCAAAACGGATCCGTCCCATTTCCGTTATGCAGGAGAGGACTCGTTTTGCAGCCCATAGACTTCAATTATGACGGAATGAATAACGGAATGCCTCTAAAGGCATTCCGTCATAGAATTGCGTTATGGTCTGTGGTAACGGAATCCATAACGCAATTCACCTTTTAAATATGAAATTCGCTCATCTCTACTGATGACCTATCCAGAAAACCCTCATATGAAAAGGTTATGTCATTGTTACATCTATTTGTTTTTTTCCGGAGCAATTTTTTGCAAGACAGACAAGAATAGGACATGTTCTATTTTATTTTATATTTTGGGTGGAAAAGACTTGTGGACATACGGAATGCACACTGAGTTATTCACTTTTTTTCTGCAGCCCCATTGAAATGAATGGTTCCACATACAGGCGCAAAAAAAAAACAGAACGGACAAAAATATGTTTGTGTGCATGAGCCCTAAGTCTGAAAGTGATTTAATTCTCAGTACACCTTAAGGCTGTGTCCACAAGCTGTGGGTTTACAGTTGCGGATTATCATGCAGCATTTCCACAGCGCTGTACAGTATCGACAAAGTAGATGAGATTTCAAGAAATCTTATCCACACACTGAATACAAAAAGCGCAGCATAAATTGACGTGTGGATTATGAATCTGCAACATTGCTATTTATGCTGCCGGTCTCTTCAGTGGATTTCACCCTTTGCAATGGAGAGGGGGGAGCGCACAGCTTTTTCCACAGCACAATAAACACACCTAATGCATGAGTTTAGTGCTGCGGTTTGTGAACTGTGGCGAAAGCCGCTGCTGACTTTTCTGCTGTATTTTCAGCCAAGTGTGGACAAAGCCTCAAAAGCCGCGATCACAGGGTGGATAATGTGATCAGCCAGGTTAGCACCGACCCTGCTGTGATCCGTGACTGTCAGGCCTCATGCACACGGCCGTTCAGTGCATTGGGGACTGCAACTCGCGGTCCCCAATGCACGGGCAGCGGCCGGGACGCATCGAGACCCATTCAACTTGAATGGGTTCTTGATCCGTCCGCACCGCAAAAAAAAGAACACGTTCTATTTTTTTGCGGTGCAGAGGCACGGACAGAAACACTGCGGAAGCGCTCCGTAGTGCTTCCGTGGAGTTCCATGCCTCCATTCCGCACGGCAGATCTGGATTGCGGAGCCATTCAAGTGAATGGGTCTGCATCCGTGATGCGGAGAGCACACGGCTGGTGCCTGCATATTGCGGGACAGGCAACGGCCGCGTGCATGAGGCCTCACTGTGTAAGCAGCCTCCATCCATCCTCCCGGACAGCCCGTTAATCACTGCCGGGATCTCGCTGCCCATTCTCACTGTTTTTATAGGTCAATTAAAACATATTACCTTTCATTGTAGGGATTTAGAGGTAATAAAAAATGTGAAATGGCTCTGCCCTGCAATCCGTTCATCCAGACTTGATGGATCTGTCATTAACTGACATAAATGTGTCTGCCGCTCGAGCTCAATATCTACAGGAACGACGAGAGCAGTGAGAGTGTTATTTCTACATGTATCCCTGCCTGTACCGATGTCCCCGATACCTCAGGGCACCCCTTACTGCCAGTAATCAGGACAGTGAAATAAACATAGGGGCGCAGGGGCAAAACATAAAGCTCCATGACCCCAGTGCGAAATTGGTATCGGAGCCCCTTATACCATATGACATTTATAATACTGGTGTCTTAAAGGGGTCTACCGCTTACCATAAATATAACATATGTTTTAGACTAATTCATCATATAATGTAAAGTTCACATATTTACTGTTCAGTAGTCATAAAAGTAGTTTTCTTCCTCTGCTACCCACTGTGTTTCCTGATAGATTACCATGACATCGACCTGTAGTTCTAAGGGTACTTTCACACTAGCGTTTTGGATTCCGTTTGTGAGATCCGTTTCAGGGCTCTCACAAATGGTCCAAAACGGATCAGTTCAGCCCCAATGCATTCTGAATGGTTAAGGATCCGTTCAGGGTGTATCAGTTCGGCTCCGTTTCGCTTCTATTCTGTTTTGGAGGCGGACACCAAAACGCAGCATGCAGCATTTTGGTGTCCGTCTGAAGAGGCAGAGCCTAACGGATCCGTTTTTAATTACAATGTAAGTCAATGGGGACGGATCCGTTTTCAGTGACACAATATGGTGCATTTGAAAACGGATCCGTTCCCCATTGACTTTCAATGTAATTCAAAACGGATCCGTTTTGGACTTTGTCATTTTTCTTTTAACTAATGCAAACGGATCCGTTTGCATTATAGGTGCGGATCCGTCTGTGCAAATAAACAGACGGATCCGCACCAACGCAAGTGTGAAAGTACCCTAAGCCTTTGTTAGGTCGAGCATGCTCAGTGTTGCTATCAGTTCTGTAGCTAAATGTATTGTGAAACAAAGGGCGTGTCAGTGTGCTGGTGAATACTGAGTAGAGGGGGGCGTGACTGGATTGTATATCAGGCAGCCAATCAGTAAACATCAACACTTATAAACAAGCACAAACTCGCAGCAGGAAAGCTATGCATTGTGGGTATTGTAGTGTTTGATGTTTTGTGAGGGAAGATCAGGCGCCATGATACTCACACAGATGCTAGACAAATGGATCGCAAGGTAAAATGAAGCTCTGGTTATAGGTATGAGTTCTGGTTGGGTCACATCTTGCAGCTTTAATGCAGTTTTTCAAAAAATACGTTACTTTACCGGAATACCCCTTTAAGTGACACCACTGAGCAGCAGGGCCTGGGTGTAAACGCTTCTTCCGTACCCCCTGGGTGCAGAGTTCTAGCCCAACCTAGGTCCTGAAGCCTGAAAGACGGCCTAAAGGGCACTCTGCACCTTCATAACGGTACATAGCATTTACAGATTTTGCACTGCGGCCTTGGAGCTCCTCGTAGTTGACATAACCCCAGTCATGATGTCTGAGAGGAGGGGGGATGTGTGTCCATGCAGTGCCTGCTTAATTTTTGGCTCCATCTTCTGCCTGTAGAAGGTTAATGTCTGCACAGTAGCCTTTTCCACACAACAAATCAGCTGCTAATCTGAATCGTGTCCAAAAACACCAGCTTTGAACATTGTGAGAGTTCTCCTCACTAGAGCCACAATCCAAAGTATGACTGCGGAGTGTCTGCCATAGCAGTAACGTTCAAGTAAATCTATCTTTTATCTATGGCAGGGGTCAGCAACCTTCGGCACTCCAGCTGTTGTGAAACTACAATTCCCAGCATGCTCCATTTATTTCTGTGAAAGTTTTGAGAAGAGCAGAGGAAGTAGGCATGCTGGGAGTTGTAGTTTCACAACAGCTGGAGTGCCCGAGGTTGCCTACCCCTGATCTATGGAAACCTTAAACTGAAAGGACACCGTGTCCAACTTAGTGACGTGCAATGTACTCACCTTTTGCATGGCTCTTTGTACACCTCACTGCAGCTCTATCGTGTTGTCGCAACACTTGACCGAGGCTGCCCCGCCACCTTACACAGTGTCAGACTGGGGTTCTTGAAGGGCCACCAGAGGAATTTTTTTGCCCTATATCATCAATAACGTTTAATAGGTTTTAAATCGCAGAAATAGACACAGCAAGTTATTGGCTTTAAAGTCAGCCCGATCCTCATGGATCTTTGGGACCCTTTTTGGTATCAGAGCCCCGGCCCCTGGTGATGTGGTGACCACAGCAGCATAGGAAAGAATTAGATGCTTTGTGTTGTATAATTACCCATCAGACATACAGGAGGCAGGCGGGATGGGGGTCTTTCCACTTCTGTCAGTCTTGTGTACCGCTCTCTGGCAGCCTATTTTAAATGTACAAAACCCTTGTGTGTGCGCGCTTCCATTAGTTGCCCTGCAGCATCGCAATCTACGATTTCCCCAAGGCTGTTGTGAAATATTGATGAAATTGCTGCTTTTGTGGTGTTCTGTGATACACTAAACATTTGTCTGATGTAAGCTGAGCTGGAATGAATATACAGCGGGACTTCAAAGGCCACACGACGCATTCCCCTCCAACGTCAGCCCACAGTGTTCAAAAGCAAGGAGAGAAAGGAAAGCCGTTCGCTCTGGGATCCACCTGCCGCGCTGGGATAAATGACACGGCCTAATTATTAGTTGTTCTGCTCGTTCGTCGTTAGGGAAAAGGAGATTGTTATTACGTAAAATCTTTCTTATAAACTATAAAGGGCTCAATGATGCAGAAATCTTTGGTACAATATTACAGTCTAGTTGAAACCCAGTTTTGGGGGCCTAGATCTTGGAAGGGTTCTAGATATTGGTGGATGTCCATGGGGTTAAGATTTGATATTTTAGAGGTATGTTTAGGTTTTAATGAAATATGTGATTTGACTGTTGCTTAGGTCACTAGTCTCCTATGGGGATGCCAGCTCTAAGAATAGGCAACTAAACAAAAACATTTTTGTGGAGCTAGTTTAATTGGCACCAACTGTTGTGGAAAATTATTGTTCACCGTATGGTCGCCATCAATCCTATGGGGATGCGCAGATTCGTTTGCATTCGCATCGCGCAGAAACTTTCGCACGATGGTCTGGTCGTCCCGACCTGTAGCTGATTTGTGCCCGGCCTGGTATTACTGCAGGATACCAGTGTCATGACGCCAGCTGGGGCAGTAGGGATGGGGTTTCTTCATCCACAAGGATAAGCGCGGCAACGAGAAGGGCGTGAATAATCAATAATCAATCACATCTTTGCCAGCTAATCACTTCATACTATAACCTGTCTCCCTATTGGTCATGATCGTAAGAGCGCCTTCCATCTTCTGGTATAAATAGGCACATTATTGGATCCTACTTGAGAACGTCTCTGTGACGTTATTTTGGAGGAATTGTGCACACATCGACACACACTACACCAAGGATTTCCCGATTGTACTTCTGGTGGTCGTTCTAAAAGTGCCCATACATCTTCAGTAGCTGTCAGTCACATGCACTTTCAGCCGACAGCTACTGTCTGTCTCCCAACTCCCCATACATACGACTCTGCCCAGGCTTGCATGTACAGTATGTGTTTTCAATGGGAAGAGAGGAGAAAGCAGACACCAAATCTCCCTAGAGAACAAAAGCATATCACATTTGAATTTCAGCATGCCAAATACTTCTCTCCCCTGACATAATCTTTTGGTTACTCCCCATACACATTAGCTGGTCCCACCGAAAATTGAATTTTTGTTCAACAATAACCTAATTTGTATGGGGGGCCATACAAGGTCTTGTGAAGACAATCCCTGTACAAACACCAGGACGGAGTAAGCCATTCCTGACCATGTAATATTGCAAACTTGTTGATAATTCAAATACCAGGATGAAAACCACTCTGTTTGACTCTCCATTCGGACATATGGGGGTGCTCCTAAGTGGATGCAATCCTTCAGTCATATCCATGTAACCTAATAGAGAAATGAAATCCGTAATTTTTTTTTTTTATGATATATAATGGAAATTTGGAGTAACAAACATGTGAGGTAGTTTTGAACTAGTCGTAAAGAAAGCCTGTATTGACTTTTTATCTTGTTCTATCTACAGGTTATTTACAAGATGGAGAAGAGGATTTGAAGGATGACAGTGTCAAGGATGATGAGGAGGAGGAGGATGACGACAGCAACTCCACTGCTCCACTCCAGGACAGTGCTTACTCGCCCACAGATGAGGAACAAGAGGTAGTTGGAGGCCTCAAGGGGAGTCTCAGTTTCCAGAATTCCCCAGGAAGCCTCATATGCAATCAAGATGGGGAAAGTGAGTCCTTGTTGAGTGATGCCAGTGATCAGGTGACAGATGTTAAAAGCGTATCTTCTAAGGATGCTCAGGACCAAAAAACAGACCCGCTCCCCCGGCTCCAGCCAGAGGCGCACGACTGTATGGATAAAATGAAGACGGCCTATACCAACATCTTGTCTGATTCTTACTGGACGAATTTAGGACTAAGTCTTAAGGTGCCTCCTGCTGATCGGAAGTCTTGTGACAGTCGGAATGGAACTAGTAAAGGGGAATTTGATTGGCATCAAGATGCTCTGTCCAAAAGTTTACAGCAAAACTTACCCTCAAAATCAGTTTCAAAACCAAACCTCTTCAGTTCTGTTCAGTTGTACCGTCAAAATTCCAAAATGTATGGCACCGTTTTCACAGGAGCCAGCAGGTTCCGTTGCAGGCAGTGCAGTGCCGCCTACGACACCTTGGTGGAGCTAACTGTGCATATGAATGAGACAGGCCATTATCAAGATGATAACCACAAGAAAGACAAGCACAGACCTGCAAATTATTCCAAGTCCCGAAAAAGGGCATTTCATGATATGGACAAGGAGGATGCCCAGAAAGTTTTAAAGTGCATGTTTTGTGGAGACTCGTTTGATTCTCTCCAAGATCTAAGTGTCCACATGATAAAAACAAAGCATTACCAAAAAGTGCCTTTGAAGGAACCTATCCCAAGCATCTCATCCAAAATGGTCTCCTCTGCAAAAAAACGTGTATTTGAAGTGACTCGACCATGCTCACCAGATTCAACCACAGGTTCCTTTGTGGATCACTGTTCCACACAGAAGAACTCAAACTCACAGCTGTCTTCTAACAATCGGTATGGCTATCAGAATGGTGCTAGCTATACTTGGCAGTTTGAAGCTTGTAAATCTCAAATTCTAAAGTGCATGGAATGCGGCAGTTCACACGACACCTTGCAGCAACTCACAACGCACATGATGGTCACTGGACATTTCTTAAAAGTTACCAATTCAGCCTCAAAGAAAGGCAAGCAGTTGGTCTTAGACCCACTTGCAGTTGAAAAGATGCAGTCACTTTCAGACTCGCCCTCAAGTGACAGCCAGTCAAAGCCATCAGCAAGTTCTCCATCTGGAGGATCAACCGCTGAAATCCTGACAAGTAAAGAATGTAAAATGGATGTGTCAGAAGATAGTAGCAAGGAAGAAAAAATGGATACCAATGATGAACATGAAGATGTTCTAGAAAAGCCTTTAGATCCAACACTCAAGTACCAGTATCTAAGGGAAGAGGACTTGGAAGATGGCTCAAAAGAAGGTGGAGATATCTTGAAATCTCTGGAGAACACTGTAACCTCTGCTATTAACAAAGCCCAAAATGGAACACCAAGCTGGAGTGCCTACCCCAGCATTCATGCTGCATACCAACTTTCAGATGTCATAAAACCTTCAGTTTCCCTTGGTTCTCAAGTAATGCAGATGAGACCAACCTTCTCAAATAAATTTAGGCCAATTGCTCCCAAATGCAAATCTACAACACTTTCCTCAAACAGCCCCCTTGAACCTCAGTCTACACAAGTGAAAGAGGAGTGTGAGGACACAGAGTCTGAAAGAGAATTATCAAAAGAGACCATTAAGTCAGAGAGAACGCAAGCAGATAAAAGTGAGGATTCACCAAAAGCGGACATCTTGTCGGAGTCATCAAGTAAACAACCGTGCTCCCCTAAACATGAAGAGAAAACTAAACAAAGCTGTGAAAACGATAAACCCAAACTGCTGGAACCCATCCAGTCACCACTAGAACGAGAAGAATGTTCCTCACTACGAAGTTCAGCAAATCATTCCCCTGATATTCCATGTGTAAATCCCCTCAGTGCTCTACAGTCTGTGCTAAATAATCACTTGGGAAAAGCATCAGAATCAATAAGATCGGCTTCCCATTCAAGTTCCACAAGCTTAATTTCCATGTTTCAGAAGTCTCCAGCCAGTCGGGTAGAAAAACCAGCTGTATGTCTGACACCACCGCAACAACAACCTGCCGGCCATTATTTATTTGAAACCAGTGATCAACCAATAGATCTAACAAAATCTAAAAATAAGAAAGTGGAGTCCTCCAAAGCTCAGTCATGTACATCTCCACCTCAGAAGCATGCTCTGTCTGACATAGCTGATATGGTCAAGATTCTTCCTAAAGCTACCACCCCAAAGCATGTTGCTTCTTCTAGAATGGCCTCCATGAAACTAGAGATGGATTCCCGACGCTTTGAAGAAGTCTCAACGGAAGTTTCATCCTTACATAAAAGGAAGGGAAGACAATCCAACTGGAATCCTCAGCATCTCCTCATTTTACAAGCTCAGTTTGCATCAAGTCTCTTCCAAACATCAGAGGGGAAATATTTGTTATCAGACCTTGGGCCCCAAGAACGCATGCAGATTTCTAAGTTTACTGGACTTTCCATGACAACCATCAGCCACTGGTTGGCCAATGTAAAATATCAGCTTCGGAAGACTGGTGGCACAAAATTCCTAAAAAATATGGACAAAGGACACCCTGTGTTTTATTGCAGTGACTGTGCATCTCAGTTTCGAACCCCCTCAAGCTACATAACCCACCTAGAGACCCATCTTGGGTTTCAAATGAAAGATATGAACAGGCTGGCAGTGGAACAGCAAACCAAGGTAGAGAAGGAAATATCGAGGGTAGCCGTACAGAGGTCACCTCAGCCGGTGGCTGCAGAAGAAGACACAGACTCTAAGTTTAAGTGTAAATTGTGTTGTCGGACATTTGCTAGCAAGCATGCAGTCAAACTGCACCTAAGCAAAACACACAGCAAGTCCCCAGAACATCATTCACAGTTTGTTACTGAAGTGGATGAGGAATAGTTTGTTAATTCTTCATTTGTTTTTACCAGACTGTACATTTTACTGCCCAACAGAACGGTGCATTTCATAGAAGTAGTGAACCTATGAAGAGGTCAGGATCTGTCAATGTATATACTGGTCTGCTCTGTACCATTGTTGAGTAGGTCATCTCCCATCACATTTCCCAGGAAGCTGCTGCTATATTGTCCTCTTTGGGACTGCATCACTCCTAATTTAGCTGCAAACAGACGCGTTGTCCATAGATTACAAGAAACCAAAATGCTTCATCCCGGCAGATTATATTCTTTAGAACTCATAGTAAATTAAAGGGGAAGTATCACTGATGGCCTATGGAGATACCTAATACCACAAGGATGCTCATCACTGGGTTGTTTAGTCTCCATTTCTTTTTCAAATATGATCACATTGACCCAGCATTTTCATTGTCACTTTAGAAGCTTCTTCGGGGTTATGTTGGAAGATAGGGAAATATATATTTATTATTGAAGTGAAAGTGGGATTATATGGCTTTTAAAAAGGGTTCTAGAGGTTTGTGCTCTGACTTTGCAAATACCTTTTGTCAAAATTAGATTGCTTGGGGATCATGACCCAAGGTAGTCCTGGGATTGCTTACACATGCAAAGCCACATAGCAGAAGATTTGGAAGTGGTGTGTAGACTAAAATATGCATGAATTCAGCAGGTCCATAAAGGGCAACTATATGGCCATGCTCCCTAAATAGTATTTTCACCCCTGATCACTATTTAGCATATAGGACCAATCTATATAGACCGGGAATCACCCTATAAATACTCTACATAACTCATACTGCTCCTGAGTAACAGTCTGTATTGTAATTCAGAGCTGTGCTCAATATTATGCAGCTTTACATCTGAAGTCTATTAGCATCCCCTGCATGTTAAATTGTCGGTACAGCTGTTAAAGGGCACCTGTCTACAAGCTTGCCCATTTCCAGCAACAGCCAGCAGAATTGTGAGTGCAGCTCTGGAGTTAGTGAAATGACAGTGCCATCCCTCCATTAATCAGCTTTAAAGAATACCTGAGAGAACTGCCATTTTGGGGGATGAAATCTAGAACCCACTGCTTGTTACGGATGTATTCATGACCAACATTGGAACATGTTCTTCTTTGGCTGGTTGCTAGTCTGGAGAGCAGTTTACCACTGCTGAGCCAGGACTCAACAAGACACCGTCTGTCACACCCTCAGACTGTTGCTGCCCCAGCTCTTTATTCTGACCTGAGGGCCATGTCACAAGGATGGATGCGCAATGCACTTTAGACTGGCCAGATTCAGAATAGACATACAATGTAAAGTCGGACTAAATGGCCGATTTTCAAC
The DNA here is from genome assembly GCA_033119425.1 of Bufotes viridis. Classification (NCBI taxonomy): domain Eukaryota; kingdom Metazoa; phylum Chordata; class Amphibia; order Anura; family Bufonidae; genus Bufotes; species Bufotes viridis. The sequence continues at coordinate 100,605,275 of CM065594.1, read as the reverse complement.
CCACTATCGTTTAAACAAAAACTAGCGCAAATGATCGTTCACAATGGCAGACGGTAATATGTGATCGGCCGCGCTGGAAAATTTTTGCTGTTAGAAACTGCATGTTTGTGGCCCGATTGGCCAAATTCTGCATTTGCCATTATGCCCAAGGGTACATTTAAAAAAAAAAACTGACGTCCTGGTCAGCTATTTTAGTCTGGCATGTTGCTGGTGGGATGACTCGTGCGAACAATCCAATTAATGACTAACTGACTGCAGTGCGGCTGGTCAGCTTATGGCAATAGGGACCAGGCTATGTGCATTATAAGGGCCTTACGTGGTAACTGCACCAGTTCGTTCATCCTCCTGTGTGACAGACAGTGATGTGAGGTTTCAAGCGTCGCAATAAATCGATTTATTTACTATTAAAGCATCTTGATCATTTACTACTTTTAGAACCAAATGTAAATGCACAGCAATCCAGATCTAGCAAGGGCACAGTGGATCAGCCTAGCAAAGTGTGCTCAATTGTGGCCCTCATAGATCAGCAGTATGTCTCATAGCCCATAATGTATGAATACAGGGGATTTATACCAGCTGTAGCTCCTCGGACCGATGATCTCCATAGACCTTTAGGTCAGGGCTACACAACAACTTCAATCGGTGCAATATTAGTCACACAACAGACAAATCGGAAGTTAATGGGGAATCAAGGCAGTTCCTCAACTTTCCTCATTTTCCACCGTTAAAGTGCGAGTCCGCCAGGGATAATTGCACAGCACGATTCCGAATAACATCACCATGCAAAGCAACAAAACAATATATAAAAGGTTTAGTCTCATAGAAAAGAACTGGAGTTACCATTTTTGACCACAAGGGGGAGTCTCTCTTTCTCCACTTGCTCCCTGTTCATGTCTTACAGGAGAAATTTATATTTACTGGTAAAACTTGTTTATAGAAATGATGTTTTTTTAACTTCAGATATGAGTGAGACCCCGCTCTCTCCCATTTAACACTTTATTCCATATTCTCTTAGTTTACGTTCATTGCTCGGTTGAGGACTGCAATGGGTCAAAGCCAATGCTCTTACTGTATATATTGTCATTTTGCAGAGGGGGAGAAGCACAAATGAGCCGGGAGTGGGCGATTATTTGCCTCATTTATGAAGCGTCCGCTCGGAGCGGTTCTGGTTTTGTATGGGACTGATTTGCATCTATCACTGATTTGCATAATGTAACTTATATAAGATGTTCTATGATACGTTGTTTAAGGCAAACACTTAATCTTAAGTTTGTAATATATAAAGCTGTAACGATTCATATTTAAGCAGGTTATAATGATTAAAAAAATGAATATTACTGTTCAGCTAATTAAACCGTTATTTTTTAATGATTGATGACTGATGTCTGTTTCTTCCGGGGTGAAAGTACTGGCATTGAATCTCACAACATTGCAGGTGGTCACAGCGCAAGACTTAAAGGGGTGTTCCAGGCTTTTAATATTAATAACCTATCCTCTTGGTGGAGGGTCTGACACCCAGCACCCCCGCCGATCATCTGTATGAGGAGAAGCCGTCTCCCGTGTCTCTTCCTGCTCGCTGCTACTATGCCTATGGAAAGCAGGATACGACGCGTGCATTCTCTTCATACAGCTGATCGGCGGGGTAGCCGCATGTCGGACTCCCGCCAATCTGATATTGATGAACTATCCTGAAAATAGGTCATCAATATTAAAAGCCTGGAAAACCCCTTCAAGTGCCCTTTACACTGCCTGATGTTCAGGCAGATTACCGCTAACAGGCATTTGTACGATTGCTTGTTAACGATCTGCCAGTATAAAGGTGCCGCCAATGACCTGATGAAGGAGCAAAATTCTTGTTCATCGGGTAATAGAATCATTCATGCAGTCACCTAAGGCTACTTTCACATCTGTGTTTTTGCCGGATACGTCATGGATCAATACAAACGTTTCCGCTACTGATAATACAACCGTCTGCATCCGTTATGTACGGATCCGGTTGTATTATCTCTAAATTATCCACCAAGTCAATGGAGAACGGATCCATTTTCTTTTGTGTCAGAGATTATGGATTATTACGCATTTGTCTTGCTCCGCATCCCGGGACGCACTCAAAAATGCTACTTGCAGCGATTTTGTGTGGATCATGGGAACACAATGAAATGGAACAGAATGGATCCTGGTGCACTTTGTTCCCTTCAGTTCAGTTTTGTCCCCATTGACAATGAATGGGGACAAAACTGAAGCGTTTTCCCCCCCCGCTATTGAGATGCTATGGCGGATCTCAATAGCGGAAAGGCTAAGTGCAGGTGTGAAAGTAGCCTAAATCAGTTGCTGGCAGCATATAGTGCCGCCTAAGGCCCTATTCACACATCCGCAATGTAGTCCGCATGTATTCCGCAATTTTGCGGAATACATGCGGACCCAGTGACTGTGAATGGGGCCGGGAAAGATGCGGAGAGCACACACTGTGCTCTCCGCATCCGATCCTAGCGGAGCGCGCCGCCGATTTTCCGGTCCGCGGCTCCGCAAAAAAAATAGAGCATGTCCTATTCTTGTCCGCAATTGCGGACAAGAAGAGGCATTTTCTATGGAGTTCGGGCAATGTGCGGTCCGCAAAAATGCGGAATGCACATTGCCGGTGTGTCCGTGTTTTGCGGATCCGCGGCTCCGTGGATCCGCAAAACACTTGCGGATGTGTGAATAAGGCCTAATCACTGTCTGTTGCCGGCAAACAATGACTCTGTATGGAGACAAGCCATGGCATTAGTGATCACTCCTCCCCATACTGTGGAGGAGATCACTGCATGTAAATGCAGCTTCCTTCCCGACAATCACTTGATACATCGGGCCATGGAAAGGGGCATTTAGGTCAGGTACACCTACTAGGGCCTGAGGCTCACATCCATGCAATCATACTACATGTGATACGTTGTCTTCAGTGGTGTACATGACTTGTACCATATTTATTACACACTTTAGGACCTTTTTAAGCAATGGTCTTACATAGTCATGGCTTAGGGTACTTTCACACTAGCGTTTTGGATTCCGTTTGTGAGATCCGTTTCAGGGCTCTCACAAACGGTCCAAAACGGATCAGTTAAGCCCCAATGCATTCTGAATGGATAAGGATCCGTTCAGAATGCATCAGTTAGGCTCCGTTCCGCCTCTATTCCGTTTTGGAGGCGGACACCAAAGCGCAGCATGCAGCATTTTGGTGTCCGTCTGAAGAGGCGGAGCCTAACGGATCCGTTTTTTTTTACAATGTAAGTCAATGGGGACGGATCCGTTGTCAGTGACACAATATGGTGCATTTGAAAACGGATCCGTTCCCCATTGACTTTCAATGTAAGTCAAAACGGATCCGTTTTGGACTTTGTCATTTTTCTTTAAAGCTAATGCAAACGGATCCGTTCTGAACGGATACAAGCGTTTGCATTAGAGTGCTGAGATCCGTCTGTACAAATAAACAGACGGATCCGCACCAACGCTAGTGTGAAAGTACCCTTAGTGAGGACATGAATTAAGAGGCACCAAAATTTTAGCAAAAAATGTCAGACAAGGTGTCTTTAAAGATGCATACATTTATCAGCCACTGCGATTAATCATTAAAATGACTAATCAAAGTTTATACTGTCTAAATGGTAAACAGGATTAGATAAAGGGGTTGTGCCACTAATATTAATATATACCAGCTGAACAGATATCGCTGTTATATCACTTCCTCAAATACCACCATTTATCAAAACTGCCTAAGGCTACATGCACACAACCGTATTTGTTTTGCGATCTTCAAAAAAAAAAAAAACGGATGCCACCCGTTTTTTTTTTTTGCGGCTCCATTGTAACAATGCCTAAAACGGACAAGAATAGGACATGTCCCATTTTTTCTTTGGGGCTACGCAACGGACATACTGATGCGGACAGCACACGGTGTGCTTTTGCATTTTTTGCGGACCCATTGAAATGAATGGGTCCGCATCCTATCCGCAAAAATAAATGGAACGGAAAAAAACATTCGTTCTTGTGCATGTAGCCTTATTCTAAAGTTATTAGCTTACCATTGTGCCCTATGACAAATCTATTCATATTAAGTTGCTGTAGGTTACATCCTGCATTGGAGCCTTGTAATGTAAGAAGCGTCATTGGTAAGAATGCGGGGCATGGTTGGTGTCACATGATCTGCAGATGTCAGGACACATCTCACAGCCCTAAGGCATGATGGGACAGCAGTCACATGATAAAACCAGGAAGTAAGATTCAAGCATGGGGGATAAGAAAAAAACTGCAAACAAGGTAAAATTGAAAAGGAAACTATCCAAGGAGGAATTGGAGATAAAGTAATTGATGAAAACACACATTAGAGTGAAAAGTAGTTTACGGTACAACACCTATCATGTGTCCCTAAGTAAGGAATTTAACTTAAAATTGTCCATATTTGATCTGACGTGTGTCCCATAGAAAGCCATGGGTGGTCTGTTACAGCTAGAATGCAGCCATATGCATGAAGCTTTATTAAAGGGTCCAGTCCCACTAGATGTTTTGGCGTAACTCCTAAGACAGGCAGGCAGTACTATTTGTGCCTATATAATTTACTAGAGAGAGACAGGGAGGCAATACCATCTGCACCTACATCATTTGCAGATGGAGCTCGAAAGACAGTACTCTCTGTACCTATTATCATTGACAAGGGGAGACTAGGAGGCAGTACTAGCTGTACCTACATCGTTTACAAGGAGACATAGGAAGACTGTACCATCCTACCCATTCATCGTTTATAGATGGAGACAGAAGGCAGTACCACGTGTTTCTATACCATTGACAGACTGACCATGAGGCAGTACTAGCTGTACTTACAGGATATCTGCCTGTACATCATTTGCAGAAAGGCAGTGCTATCTGTAACTGCGTCATTTACATGGAGAGACAAGGAGGCAGTACTGTCGGCCTACATTTCCAGGAAGGCAGTACTATGTGTGACTACATTTACAGACAGGTACTATATGTACCTACATTTGCAGACAGGCAACACCATGCTTATCGATGTCATTTACAGGCAGGCAGTACTATCCTCATCTATATCATTTACAAGAAGTGGCAGTATTATACATACTCATTTCAAGACTGAGATACTGGAGCAGTGGTGCGCCATATGTTGCTGTATGGTTTCCACATGAACAGTGAGGTACAGTGCGGTATTAATTACTGGCTGGTGAGAGAACTGAATATCATGCACTGTTGTTAGATTTTGGCCAAAACTGATCTAGTACATTACACTGTGGAATCATCATAGTTTAGAAAACTAAATCTTAAATTGCAGGTCCCCTGGAGGTTAATTATTGCAAGGGGTCTCACTTTATGGAACCCTGTGAAGCCATGAAGTGAGGGTTGTCTCGGTCTCATTTATGCAGGAGAAGAGTTCTTTCATCCAGGAGTCCATACAGGACTCAGAATGGGAAGTCTCCATGTGGGAACATCTGGCTGTTTGCTTGGCTTCTGCACCTAAGTGTTTATGTTGGACCATTGTGTTGCTATTGGCCTAAAGTTCCAGAAATGATGAAAACCAGAACCATGTAGTGCATCGGCCAGAGTCATGACATCCCTCTTCCTAGTTACATCAGTTACCTGCCCCCCTTATAATTTCATTTTTTACTGGTTGCATTTGTTGTACATACAGCAGCTATGTCATATCCTCCCCAGTGCCCTGTAAAGCAGTCAATTTGGACTCAGTACATGGCAGGCGCTGAAAATAACCAGCGAGTAGCAGACCATGGTGTCCGATGCCAAACCACACACTGTTCAAACAGTGCCAAGGTAAGTGCTGGAGTGAGGAATACCAACTTCATTCTTCATCTTGCAAGGTCTGTAACACTTATACTACACATCCTTACAGCATTGTTTAGGTTTCTGACTGCAGCTTTGGTCCTGACTGGAGCATAATACAAAACAGCTCATCCTTGTTTCAACAAGTGTGATGTAGATGATCCCCTTTTGAGATAGGAGGGTTCCTATTGCTGACTTCCTAAGACTTAAAGGGGTTATCCGAGACTAACAAATGCTCCCCGGGCTCCTCACACTGAATCTAATTTCCTGGCTCCCTGCACCGCTTCAGCTGCGTCTTCTGTGCACGGATGAAAACATCCGCCTCCCTAGCGTCACCCGCGATGCTAGGGAACCTCGTCCCTGTCCCAGCCTGCCATTGGCTGCCCCTCACCCAACACTGGATGTTTTTTTATCCGCCCATGGAGAGAAGCAGCTGCAGCGGGGCGGGGAGCCAGGTAAGTAGATTCAGTGTGAGGGGCCCGGCCTATGGGGGAGAATTTGGAGGGGGGGGGGGGGCTGTTACACCTAGAGACTCTGAAATCTCTGCAACTCCCTCTCCAGTTTGATTTACAGGCCCAGGCATGATGGCGTTTTCAGTGCCTGGCCCTGCTAGAGTGCAGAGGACGAAGCAGTTGCAGAGAGAGCAGAGCCTCTAGGTGTAATGGCAACTCCCCCGTTGCTCCTAGAGGCTTATTTGCATATATTAAAGCATCTTTTTTTTCAGCAATGCGGGCACATATGAACATGGGACCAACACAGATGCTTTCACTTGCAAATGCACATGTAACAGGTCAGCCAGTGTCATAGGTACAAATCTGCTGATGGATGCCCTTTAAGAACAGCAAATCTGACTTGCTGTGGTCCTTGTGAGGTTCCGGACTATAGTGAGGCATTTATGGTGTTGTATGTTTCCTAAACTTTGCATAAGACCCTCTCCTTTTTTAAATCTGACACCCAAACAGTCCCTGTTGGCAGGTATGTCATAGGAAGTAGGCAAGTTGTCATGGTGCCTGAAGGGCCCCCTGGTGCATAACTTAGTACTATGAACATTACATCTAGGTGACATTGATAGCCATTTGGGGCCTACAAGCCTCAAGCTCTGCCTGTGCACAGTACTGTCCCCTATAGGATATGGTGTCTATATGACGACTCTCTCAGTCCTCATCTCGATGGAACATTTTCCTTTTTTTTTGTAGATTTGCTGGTAGAATCGTTAGTTTTTGCAGCGACCCCCTCCCCTACCATCTCCCTCTGATCTGTATTTATAATAGATACAATTTTGTTTTTTTTCCTTCTCACGCTAGAAACAATATCTGACATTTCACGGTAAATGGAAGAGGAGAGTGCGAGCGGCTGAAGGGAACGACTCTAATGCAGTGACACGGCCGTGCCCCTCCATTGTTGGAAATGAGCGGAGAATCATCATTGTTCATCAGAAGGCTCCTAATGCAGTTAAGGCATTCAGCTATAATTTCTGCGCGCATTTATAATTACTGTCAGCCGGCACACCTCGCTGAGCAGATTAAAGCTATAAATTATTGAGCTCCAGTTTAAGATGAGGAATTTGATTTGTCTGGCAGCCACTATTTGTTAGGAATCCTGACACTTCACATAAAAATGACTCAACTTGTTAAAGAACAAAAGCTATTTTAGCAATGCAGCAATTTTCAATCCGTCGCCACGCCATAGCTGCTGCCGGGCCCTGGACGATATGGCGAGTCCAGGGCCCGATGTGGAGGGACAGGATTTCTGCCTTTGGCTGTGGGTGGAGTGAGAGAACTAAAAGCCCCGCATATGCAAAAATCTACACAATTTCTTGCCGGGAATGAGAAACGTCCTGTGTGACACATGGAAGAGATCGTAATAAAAAAAATGGAAGTGGAACTGGGTGAATGATTCATTGTACTGTTGTCATTGCTCGGAAAATAGATTCACTTGATGAGCAGCTTTCTTACAGATGCCACATTCTGAAAATATCCATCTACAGCCGAAGGTGAAATCGACCCCTCCATCAGCATTCGGTTACAAAGGCGGAGCAGCAAGTGAAACTGGAATTTTGATACGTGGTGATTTTTGCAGGAGTGAATGTTAAACCCCTACTCATCTAACACAGATAACCACGCCAGTACAATATTGTGGCAGATAATTTTGGCACTACCGACTCTATTTACATTTCCACTCACCACAGTTGGGTAAAACCAAATGGTTGCAACACCTCACATGATAGGCTCGCCTGCCCTGACCCTCCCATAGACTAGGAGCCAGTGGGACCTGGGCACCTCCACCCCATGGGTCCACCCTGACTAGTCTTCATGGTTGCCTGAGTCTAACTGAATGGGGATCCACCACAAAATCCTGCACAGATGAGAAACCGTGCCAGGCGGCCTGCTTTTATCTCACCATTGCCCATAGTGACCAACACCACGTGTGAGAAATGCCACAATCCAGCCTAAAAACAAAACTTTTACAATAAGGGCTGGGCAGGTGGATCATGCTTTACCTTGTAATGTAGAAATGGAATAAGCCTACTGTCCATCTGCTAAACCTAGTCCACCCCTAATCCTCTCACCGAGTTAGGCCCCTTTCACACGGGCGAGTCTTCCGCGCGGGTGCAATGCGTGAGGAGGACGCATTCATTTCTATGGGCTGTGCACATGAGCGGTGATTTTCACGCATCACTTCTGCGTTGCATGAAAATCGCAGCATGCTCTATATTGTGCGTTTTTCACGCAACGCAGGCCCCATAGAAGTGAATGGGGCTGCGGGAAAATCGCAAGCAAGTGCGGATGCAGTGCGATTTTCCCGCATGGTTGCTTAGCAACGGGACCAGATCTTTATTATTTTCCCTTATAACATGGTTATAAGGGGAAATAATAGCATTCTTAATAAAGAATGCATAGTAAAATTAAGAGGAAGGGGTTAAAAATAATAAAAGTTAACTTACCTTAGCCACTTGATCGCGTAGTTGCGATCTGTCCTCTCTTTCCCTGCAGCATCTAAGATCTAAAGGACCTGTGATGACGTCACATCACATGGTCCAATCACATGGTCCATCTTACCATGGTGATGGACCATGTGATTGGACAATGTGATGTGACGTCATCATGGAGTCACTTAGTGTTAGCTGATGCTGGGAAAGAGGACAGATCCCAACTACGCGATCAGTGACTAAGTAAGTAGCTTTGTGTACAACCTTCCTCTTCATTTTACTATGCATTCTTTATTAAGAATGCTATTATTTCCCCTTATAACCATGTTATAAGGGAAAATAATAAATTCTCCAGAATACCCGAAACCGGACTTCAGTGATGAAGTTCGGGTCTGGGTACCAAACATGGCCATTTTTCTCACGCGCGTGCAAAACGCATTACAAACGTTTGCAGCCGCGCGGAAAAATCGCGCATATTCCCGCAACGCGCCCGCCTCTTATCCGGGCGTCAAACATGACGCCCGTGTGAAAGAGGCCTTATCCTTCCACCTATCTTCCATCCCAAGAACAGCCATGTAGCCAGCAATGTGGCCATCTCCATTTTGCACAAAGGAACCCCTGTATCAGCTTGTCTCAGTCACCCCACTACTTCCCCTTTCTTCATGGGGGGCACATAGCCCCATAGTTCCTTACACTGTGCCCGTTTGTCACTCTTTAATAGATCCAATGCATCTAAAATGAAAAAAGATATGACCTAGAAATGATCTTGGTTATATTGTGTATAGCTTTGTGCACACAGCTCCTATGCAGGGCTATGTGTATCCAAAGGTACAAAAATAAAGTCTATAGCTCCAGATGCTGATTCTTATTTTCCCAGCTTATGTTTAATTGTATATAAGCCCATGGTTCTCTGAATGTCCACCAGTTCAAAAGGCTTTACTGTAACACTGATTCATAGACCCTTCCACCAAACCATGCAGTGTCATTTATATCATATCAATTCTGTTACGGGGTAGAATCATTTTCTCATTTTTTTCTCTCCATCTACTAATCTCACTGTTTCAGTCATGGAAATATTGTGCTTGCAGTGTAGACTGTGCATGAACTTCCTGTCATGTGACCACCACTCCTATGAATGCATTCATAACAGTGGAGGTCACACGGAAGTCAGTCAGTAAGTCTGTTAATGTAACCAAGGAAACCCCAGAGCCAGCACAATATTTTTATGGCTGCTGCAAAGTGGAGATCAGAAGATGAAGGGAAAAGTTAAACATGGTGGACATAACAATGTCATTATTTTTAAATTGTTAAAGCGGTTATTCGAGAATTTGAATGAAGATAGTAGGAGCAGTGAATTAGGGATGAGCAAGACTTCTCGTAATAACTTCATAAATTAATTTGTGCTGTAAAAAAATATTTCCCGAACTTGGGTTTGGTTCCAAGCTGGAACCGAACCCGAGTTCGGGAAATGGTTCTTTACAGTTCAAATTTATTTATGAAGTTATTACGCGAAGTATTGCGAGACTTCGCAAAGCAATAACTTTGGCTCATCGGAGCCAATACATTTTAATACTGTACAGAGCTCCTGCTCTATACAGTATTGGAATGAAGTTTTATGCGAATTGACTTCGGATGTTTCATCCGAAGTTTATTCGCTCATCCCTACATTGAATGTTCTAAAATTACAGAAGAGAACAGTAATAACCTCTTCAATTCCATCTGTCACAGATAGAAAATATTTTTTTATGGACAAATTGGAAAACCATAATACATTTGAAAGTCCATACGAGATTTATGTATACGGCGCAGAATACTGATATGAATATATTAGCGGCAATTAATGTGACCTGTAAAATGCTGATAATTACAATCATCCATATCAGCTCCTCCTGCTTTAAAGAAAATCATCAAGGCATCTCTTTCTTTTCTACTTTTATGTACTGACCATGAATTTATGGACGGTTGGCTCAGCGGTCACATGCTATAATTACTGGCATGACCGCTCTGCACAGGGTTAAAGCAGTCGGCTCAGTCCCAAGAAGAGCATTATTTTATACATGTTTGCATAGAACCCCCAAAATCTTTCCTCCTGACCAGTGTCAGAGCATCTGATCCCATAGTAGGCCCAAAGGTCCAGGAAAAAAAATATTTTTGAAAAAATTCATACTAAGGTCTATTTCTTTGAATCAAAACCTATTACACTGTATTGATCATATAGGGTTGGGCCCTGAGTATAATTTCCTTTGGTGGGGCCAAGGAACCCCAGTTCGACCCTGATACTGTAAAGTATGATTCAAGAAACCCATCCCAAGCATGTCAGATGAGATCGCTATTGTCCAGTCACACAATGAATACACCACGCATTTCTCTTCTGTCCTCCAAGCTCTTACGGATACATTGTAGCAGACTGAGGTTGTGAATATCTTCTGATCACATAACTGCAGTGTTTCCATTCACAGACAACAGTCAGAGATGGAAATGCAAAAGTACAGAACATTTCATTCTACAACAGAGGAGCAGCTGGGAGTAAGTAATGTTATAGAATGGCTTGCTCGGGTGAAATGGATGAAGAATCTTGTGGGTAATCCATGGACGACACATGAGGAAGTCAGACATATACCGTATATCCTCCTTGTCAGGTAGATGTGATTTAGCATCTCCTGATCTGGCTCAAATGAAGCAGCCTGACATCTTTGTGAACCCCATTATAAAGACAGCCTGATGTCAGGGCTGGGTCATCAGAGGGGATCAATGTAAGGAGAATTCAGTTTAAAGCCCTTGCATGGGGGTGGGAACTTGGCCGCAGTCAGTGAATTCTTCTGCAGAGACTGAACGGATAAAGTCACCCCAACAGATAAGTCTGAAGACCTCTCCATGAACCCAAGTATTCCGGCAAACAACAGCTCAGGAATGATGGTAACACAATCCATCTTCCCAGTCTACACGTGGGGAGGGGTGGGGGTCAGATGGAATCCTCATGGATAAATACTGATGTATTTCTGAGACCAGTGAATCACTGAGCTTGGTGGGTGCACTGGTTCAGAGGCAGTGTACGATATACACAGTAGGCAGGGGGATTTTTGTTTACAAAAATTTAATAGAAGTTGTCCCCCAATACAAAAGAAATGTTGTATCTGGTCTGTTTCTTGGGAATGGGGACTAATAATAATAATATTTAGTTATATAGCGCCACCATATTCCGCAGCGCTTTACAAATTCAGAGTACAAAACAAAAAAGACATCACAAAGTAACTATCTAATATACTGTACAACTAAAACACTAGGAATGAGGGCCCTGCTCGCAAAAGCTTACAATCTATGAGGAATTAGGGGTGACACATAAGGTAGTTGATTGTGATATCTACCTTGTTTCCCCGAAAATAAGCCCTAGCGCTATTTTGCAGGATTTTTGGAGTAGGCTTAAAATATAAGCCCTACTCCAAAAATAAGCCCTAGATACAGCCATATTTTATTTTAAATAAAGGGAAGGTGGGGGAAATGTGCGGGCTGCAGCAGCTCAGGAGCGCTTACTAATGGCTCATGAGCGGGCAGGCAGCTCAGGCTTCAGTGAAGCCGCCAGCCCACGCATACATCGCGGCACTAAGCAGCACCTGACGGGCGGGCTGGCGGCTTCACTAAAAGCTAAATTATGCTGGCAACCCGCAGTTCCCTTCACTATCAAGTTGGGTGGGCTGGCGGTTTCTCTGTATGCCCTGTACTGCCGCCAGCCTGCACTTTCTTACTTACATAAAGGAGGCAGCAGGAGGATCTCTTTCTCCTCTCTGCTGCCTGGAGGAGCTCCCTACATCTCTCCCACGCTGTACCGGCTCTCCCTTTGCTGCCTAGGTCCCTTGGGTAAGGGAAGCTCAGGGGCAATATACGGTACCAGAATTAAAAATGTGTGGCAAATATGACTATAACCCCTCCTCATCCATAGGAATGCACCCATGTACTGCAGTATATGGGTGCATTCCTATGGATGAGGGGGGTTATAATCATATTTAATATAAACACTGTCCAAGGACTATACTGTAATTGGCATGTGTCTATATAAAATATATTCATGGAGCCAAAATAAGCCCTAACCCTTTTTTCAGAGAAAAAAATAATATAAGACCCTGTCTTAGTTTCGGAGAAGCACAGTAGTAGTCAAGCCATTATTGTACTGAAAGGAGTGGTGTAGGCCGATCTACTTTGCGTGTAGGACTGTTAGAAGATGGAGTTCAGGCCTGAGGAGTTGGGGGTGGGGGAGGGGTTACTCAGGGAACAGTCATTTTCGGAAGTTTGTTAAGCCTGCCTGAAATGATGTGTTTTTAAGGTACGTTTGAAGTTAGGGAAGCTGGGAATTGACCGGATATTCCTGGGGCAGAGCATTCCAAAGAGTAGGTGCAGCTCGAGAAAAGTCTTGAAGACAGGAGTGAGAGCTACCATTATGGAGGATTTTAATCTTAGGTCACTAATAGAATGGAGAGCAAGAGTAGGGTGGTAGATGAAAATGAGGGAGCAGCACTGTGGAGAGCTTTGTGGGTGAGAAGTTTGAACTGTATTCTGTGGTGGATGGGCAACCACTGAAGTGACTTGCACAGGCTAGTGGCATCAGTATAACGGGTGGATAGATAGATGAGCCTGGCTGCAGCATTTAGGACAGACTGAAGGGGAGAGAGTTTAGCGAGAGGGAGACCAATTAGTAATGAGTTGCAGTAGTCAAGAATGAATCAAGGCAACAAGAGTTTTTGTCGTTTCCACTGTAACAAAAGGTTGGATTCTGGAGATATTCTTGAGGTGCAGACAACAAGAGCGTGCAAGTGATTGGATATGGGGGGAAAAAAGGAAAAATATGAGTCAAATGTGGCCCAAGACAGCAGGCATGTTGCACAGGAGTTATGATAGTGTCGCAGACCAAAATTGAAATATCAAGTTTAGGTGAGTTCAGTTTTTGAGAGATTCAGTTTTAGATACAGAGAGGACATGATGTTAGAGACAGCTGCCAGGCAATTACTGGTGTTTTGGAGTAAAGCAGGGGTGATGCCAAGGAATGAAGTGTATAGTTGGGTGTCACCATAGAGATTGTACTGAAAGCCAAATCTACTGATAGTCTGTACGATGGGGGCTGTGTAGAGGACCTAGTACTGAATCCTGAGGAATGCCAACATCAAGAGGAAGAAGAGAAGAAGTAGAACCAAAGCTGAGTGGTTAAAAACCAGTGCACTAGTATAAGATGGCTGCAGTCATGAACGGTGAAGGCCGGCAATTGGCCACCATGGGTTTTATATCATGACCCAGTGAAGAAGGGGGAAACTCACTTCAAGGCCAAGTCTGACAGAACTTTATTTGGGGTATTTATCATAGACCAGCGTTTTGCGCTAGTCTATGGTATGCCCTGTGCTACGAGAGGATGCGCCTAATTTATGATTAGTTCTGTCCTTTGGCAGTTCATGCACCGAAACAAAGTCCATGCATCTAAAAGATTTCAGTCTTCTTTTACACCAGAAAACTAGCAAAAAGAAGATAAATATGCCGCTCCCTTCCCACCTTTGTCATGCCACCTTCTCCGGAAAGTGGTGAGGGCAGTGTAGAAATGCCATTTTAGACGCAATGGTGTTTCTAAAGTTGCAAACACAAGGTTGAAACTTTTTTTACGCCAGAAACCTAGAGTTGGGGGGGAAATGTTAAAATCTGCCCATGACTTTGAATCTCACCAGATGACTCTGTAATAATGAAGTTTTTCTAAAGTAGGAGCAGCAGATTATGTGGTAGTAATAAACTTTGTGATCTGACGTCTACCTGGATTGTCTTTTCCCTTATAGTTACTGGTAGGTTTCTCATGCTATGATAATCTAGCAGCTATTCTGTTTTGTTAATGGCAGACTGAAGAAATGTTACTGTATATACTGAAGACCCTATATTCATAAATTTATCTTAAAGGGATAGCACTAAAAGTTGTGGGACTGTGTTGTGTGCATTTGATCACCCTTTTAAATGTGTACTCATTGACAAAAAAAATGAACTACCCAAATAGAAATGTCGGATTGCTGCAAAGCTCAGCATGCAGTTTTTCTTAGGCATATGAATGATTACAGGTGTAGTCTGATTAAACATTGGGCCTTGCCACGAGAGGGCATAAAAGTACTACCCCCCCCCCCACACACACACACACACACTGCCCTATTTAAAAAAAAAGGTCCTCAGAGGCTACTTTTGGTCAGTGTACTGCTAGACTTGCCTCTACGACACACTCGGACATTTTGCCCAGTTGAGACTTTGAGAAGGGGGAGCATCATAACACTGCGGGTAGCAGGGTGGTCGTTTTAATGAATTGCCCACAATCTAGGCCATTGTCATCTAGCTGTTAGGAGCAGTGGTTACATTAGGGCTCACAGACATTGTGAAAAGGCTCTGGCCAGCCCAGACAACCTACCAAGAGAGAGGATGATTTAATTCACTGACAAGCACAAGCAGCTACCACAGTATTGTTGTCCACCATCAGACACAGGTGGCACCTTCATTACACACCCCTGTCTCTGCCACCATTGCTTTTATTTGCAGTGGTGTTGAGGATGAGTAACCTCACGGTTTGATGACTTGCATGGTTGTGATCCTGCGTCCAGGATTGTGATACCAATAATTAATGTCCCTACAATATCCCTTGGACTCACCCTGCCTACAGGCAAAGCACCTTCCCCAAAAGAGGCGATCCCACCTCTCGGTGACTAAACCTTTGCTGATGCCTGTCCAAACCATGTTAATCAGATGTTGTCCCAAAAAATGTATATTGTAGAGTCCCGACGCTACGTTTCCCCAGCAAAATAACTGGTTCCTCAGGGGACAAAAATGTAGCCACCAATAGATGGGGTCACCCCTTTTGGGGTGGGGGCTCTGCCTGTAGGCAGGGTGAGCCCGAGGGATATTGTAGGCACAGTATTGTTGGTCCCACAATCCTGGATGCAGGATCACAACCACTGAGATATGCGTGTCATCAAACGGTGATTAAGAACAATCACAGTCCCGCCTTGTGATAACCTGTCCATTTTTCTTGATTACTATTCTGTTGAATTATCAAGGTATACTATAAACATTAGATTGTGTACTACTAGGGGTATTCAAGTAATTTTGGATTTCAAAATAAAAGTCAATTTTTAATTAGGGGAGGCAGTTTTTTTCTTTTTTGATGTTTTTTCATGCTTCCTCAGAGATATTTATGGTACTTTTTTTATGTACAGCCCAGCTATAAAATCTGTAGGCAACAGGGTACAAAGGGAACCTCTATTCCTCCATGCCCACTCTTGTATCCAGGATATAGGTGGCTCACCAAGGTACTGGAGCCTCCTTTCAATTGTACAGTTTTCCCTTATCCTTTACCTCTAATATTGTAATCGCTTACATATATCATCATTACATTCACAAAGTTTCTTTCGATTCCATCAATTCCTTCTTGGTGCATGTTTTTATTGTCAATGAGTGTATTTTAACCATGATTCCATTTATGACAACTGGGAGTGGTATCAGTCTTTGCAGGTTTGATGTCAAATGTTGAGTGCCATTGTCTCCTACCAACTGTCTGCCTTCCCTTATGCTCAGAGTCTATGTTAACGGTGGTTTTTGTTCTAATGGCATCATAAGTACTTGCGCCATCACCGACTTCTCTCTTTGGCACCATACCCCATTGACTCATGTGAAGATAACTGTGATGTTCTGCCTCCGTGTCTTTCATTTGCTTTGCTGTGAACGGCACACCATGACAGACATGGGGAGCGATAAAAATCAGAAAACCTCGTACTGGAGCGCAGCCCATCAAACTACCGCCGCATCTTCGCGAACTTGCTTAACTGACTGTTGAATTACTGTCAATAAGCCCTGAGAGAAGGAAGAAGAGAAAAGGAACTGCATGAAGTGCGTGAGAACTCACAGACGACGGAAAATCTGTTCTTTCGGTTTGTTCACGGCGCCGTGTGTTTGTAAAGCGTCGACTCTTTGATCCGCTGCTTGCAGCTCAATCTCTGTCACCGGTGCCCATCTCCTTCCATCTAATGAACTCGCCGCATCGGAGCATCTTAAGTTCGTCTGTCTCTTCTTGCATAGTTAATATTAAAAATGTACTAAACAGCGAGACGGAGGAATCAAATTATGCACATAAATATGCTGGCATGGCGGCGGAGGCGGCAGAAGCTGAAGTTAGCAGCAGCCATGCCAGCTCACATTTGCAAATCCCCCGTCAATCTGTCATTAAACATGTTATCGGATGATGAGGAGCGTGGTTTGCTTGCATTGGCGCACTCATGCCTGTTGTGTATCAGATGCAGCAACATCTCCCATCAGTTGCTGACTCCCCTCATGACCTCCAATAAGTAAACCAAAAAAAAAAACAGTATTGTTAATTATCGGACGCTGATTTCCATTCTCTTTCCTTAACCTCCTCCCCCACTCTATACATTGATGACTTCACACACTGGGAGGGAGACAATTCCCACAAAACCAAGCAGTAACAGGAGGACACTCAGCCTATTAGTATGGCACTGTGGTCTTTGTACTCTGTGGGAGAATGCAGCCAAGCCCCCTAGAGGGAAGATATGGCTTCACTAGCATGTGGGGCTGACTAATCACTATACTTACTACATACTGCACATATGTGCACCACCCTAATCAGTAGGTTCACTCATTGCTAACAGTTCCGCAGAATCCAGCAGTTTGTTGTTGTTTGATGCTTCCTACACCACATGACCAAAAGTATGTGACCCCCTTACTCTTTAGTCACAGCCACTGCACAAAATCCAGCATTTAGTATAATGCTGTCTTAGATGTACTAACCACTACACTACTAAAAGTAATTTCACCCTCTTTCTAATCGGGCACACCCATTCAGCAACACTTATTGCTTAAAATTGCACATCCAACATACAAATCAATTTTCTATATTTATTATATTTCATTTACATAGCAAAAATACGGTATGTGTCCCCCTTCTCAGTAGTAGGTTCATCCATTTTAACCACAATCATTGCTAACACTTGCTTCCTTTTACACGGTTTATAGACTCCACTTTCCTTCTGCTCAAGGACAGTTTGCTGCCTGACGGGGTCTCTGAGCTCTATCCTTAATGATCAGGCAGAGCTCTGACGTTGCCTCCTACCTGATCATAGAGAAAATAGTGCTGCCCTCTCTAGTCGCCCTTTATGATTTGGGCAGGGAGGTAACAGGAACCTGAAGAATCAGTATTCAGCTTCTTGCTATAGGCCTGTGGAACGAAGCTGGTAGGTAGGGTGAGGAGCAGTACGGGAGAGGAGGGGGACTATGGAGAACAGCTTGTGTGAGAGATGGTAAAAAATATTATATGATACAGTATTAATTTAAATGGCATATATTGTAAAAGAGTCACTACACATGTTAACAACATCATCTATATTAATACACAAGGGGGGTGGAGGTTCTATGAGTACATCATGGACTATATTTCAAGTTTTCCATATTTGAAGAGGCAGAAGCACATACATGTGTAAAACAGGCCTATTGTTATGCTATATATCAGTGTTCCTCAACTCCAGTCCTCAGGCCCTACCTGCTGGTCATGCTTTCAGGATTTCCTTAGTATTGAGCAGGTGATATCATTAGTGTCAATACATTAGGACTTAGCACAGTTATTCATTCTGTGGGATATTCTCAAATCCTGACCGGCAGGTAGACCCTGAGGGCTGGAGTTGAGGAACCCTGCTATATATGGCAGAGTCATTTCAGGGACAGACGCGGAGGGGAGACTGTTGGGTGGCTGCTGGAAGAAGACAACAAGACACAGAGACCTGAGAAGGGGTCGCTAACCTCCAACATGATACCTTCACAACATGCATGGACAATATACTAATTAATTTTTCTATAATATCCCTGTAATCAATGAACTTTTACAAAGATGGAAAATAAATCTCAAGTATTTTTATTTATTTTTTTAATTCTGGTGAGCAAGTCCTTCTGGTAAAATCCACGCTCCAAAATAATGCAAACATTACATTTGTAGAGGATATCCAATTTTATATTTTTCTGAATATTTTACAAAGGACATTTGGAGCAGTCTGAGTGAGGAGGACACAGGGAGCATCTGAGTAACAGAAAGGGGCATTGGGTGCAATCTGTAACTTGAATAGTACAGAGAGCAGTCTGTGAGAGATGGAGGCACGGAGAGCAGCATATGTGACAAAGGGGTAGGCCTTGGTGAGCAGTCTATTTGAGATGGGGACATGGGCAGCAGCCTGTGAGAGAGGGGAGCATGGGGGCGAAGTCTGTAAGAGAGACAAACATGAGAGCAATTTGTTTACCAGAGGGGGGAATCAGGAGCAGCCTGTGTAACAGAAGGGGAATGGAGAGCAGTCTTTATAACCAAGGTGATTATTGAGAGAGGGAGCATAAGGGGCAGTTTATGTAAAAGAGAAAGTACGGGAAGCAGTCTGTGTAAAAGAGGGGAACATGTGGAGCACTCTGTGTAAAAGAGGGGAACATGTGGAGCACTCTGTGTAAAAGAGGGGAACATGTGGAGCAACAGAGGCGAGCGTGGGGAGGAGTCTGTGTAAGCAGAGGCGACCACAGGGGGTGGCCTCTGTAAGTGGTGGGGTTGTCGGTTTATTCTAGTCTTCAGGGTCAGACTGTTATTACCAAACAGCCTTGGCACACAAACCCCACCAGTCCACATATGATATTGCATAAAAGTAATTGTGCGGAGTACACACATGGCATTGAATTTTTCTTTACTTGGTGATGCCTCTATGTAAATCATCAATAAAAGAACAGAAATAAAAGTGGAACACAAATGTCAGGGACAAACGTTACCCTTCCTTATAGATAAAGCTCAAAATACCTGCCAGCAGCATCCGAAATTACTACTATATAATATATCCCCACAGTGCCAAATAAACATCAACGTGCAGCACAATAATCCTCAATAGCGCCAAATAATTGCTCCGGTGAACTAAAACATACCCAGCAATATAGTCTCCTGACAACACCTCTCCCACTGGCAGGAGCATTGTCCCCATTTAAATGTCTCACTTCTCTTTGGAACTTGCAGAACCGGAGCAGCGAGGTAAAAGTTGGGCAATGCTTGAGCCTGGAGGGGGTAGTAACTCACTGGAAACCATTCAACAGCATAGTGGCTGCACTGTTTGGCGCTTTCTATAACTGTTATAGACTTCAGTGGAGATATTGGCCAGACTGAAATGGCGAATAGGGATCATAGGCCCTACTATCATAGGTAAATATGTCCTACTGTAAACATGTAACTTAGGAATATCCCTTTAACACCACCTATTCATGAGAGTGGTTCCATGACACCATTTGCTCATCATGCGCAACCGCTGTCTCCACAAAACGGCAAGATGGCCGTACTTGCTTGGCTCTTTCCGTAACTTCAGTGAAGACATTGGCCAGACTGAAATGGCAAACTGGGTCACAGAACCCTTGTTTTGACCCTGTAGATATGCCATAAATGTGGAAGATGTGAATACCCCTTTAAATGAACTTAGCCAGTGCTCTGAGAAACTACGTCTCCTGCATGTAGGCAGGCAGCTGGAATATAAATGCCACGGAGCCCCGAAGTTGGGTTGTAGAGCCATGGTTATACTATGTAATAATTCTCCCACTCACATGTGTATCTCTATTGACTTTATTGATCCTTTCCAAAGACAGGTAACCCTGAAGGATTCAGCCCGGATCTGTGTGTTGCCTTAAGCAAAGCTCTGAGTAAATGATGTCTTCTTACAGATATCTCCAAAGACCCAAAGGAGAGGCAGCCTAGATCATGATGCAGGACATTAATTATTACCCTTTAAAACACAAACAGGGCAGTTTGCAGATTCTGTAGTCAAAACTGGGCCTGTGGTTACCTCATTCATAGAAATTGCTCTATAGGGGAGGTTAGATCCTTGAAAACTTTCCTGTTGTCAATGCAAATTTTGCCTGCAGGAATACCAACAAAACAGAGTCACCCCCTTTTTAGTCATCAGCCCATCACATGATCAGCAGGAACGTTTACTTTTTGACCGGCCACGAACCCCCCGCCCCCTGAAACGTCTTCACAACCCCCTCCTCCCAAGCAGGCTCCACTCCTGTGGCTTGTTAAGATCGCTCTCTCAGACCAGGCCGCTCCGTCCATTTCCTTCAGTGACACTATATATAATGTCATCGTATAATACTGTTGAGGAAATCCTGACAAAATCTCCACTCTAAGGCCTCTTGCACATGACTGTATGCCCTCCGAGACATACGGTCCGTGAGCGTGCCATATGTCCCGAAGCGGCATTGATCGTGCGCACCACAGCATCATAGATTACAATGATGCAGTGCACGTCGGCCCGCCCCATATGATCATATGAGTGCGGGACAATTGTGTGGGACATTGTAATCTATGATGCTGTGCGCTCCCGTGCACACAGTCAATGCCGCTCTGGGACTTATGGCATGCTCACGGACCATATGTTTCGGAGGGCATTCGGTCATGTGCAAGAGGCCTAATGCTCAGCTACTCTGTGTGTGTATTTATGCCAGGAAGTGGTGTACCCTTGTTGCTAGTACCCCACACACTTCCACTCGGTAGCGGACTGAAATGCAGGAGTATGGCTGGATCTGTCTCCAGCAGCATTTTCAGCTCACGCTGAAAATATGTGCTCTCGCTGTAACCCAATCATGTGCATAATGAGATAACGTGATAAAAAAAATCCAACATCAATAACACATTTGTCCACTAGATAGCAGCATAACCACAGTGCTGTTTTACAACATACACATGCACAGTACAGTATTGTGACATTTATGGTGCAATACAGTTGTAACAGTGCAGTACACCCCAGTGCATTTCTCACTGTCCACAGAGTGGCTCACCTACAATTCCATCAAATCCTGGCCAAGGCAGTGTGACTCCCCCAAAAGGCGATATGCTATTGCCGGCTGTCTGCAACATCTCCCACCAGCATTTAACTATGTCCAGGCTCTGTACACGCAAGATTTTTCATCCCCGTTATTGCAACAGCTTTCTAAAGTGCCCTTGCTGGCATTCCACAGCAGCGCTGGACTCATATTAGCACATTACCTTGCTGACTTCATATCACCTTAAAGGCACAGAATATTTGGTTATCAAATAAAATTTTAAGTTACTTAAGTGCAGTGAGCCACTGAGGAGCTGGTGCAGAGGATGGGAACAGTAGTGGCCCTGATAAGATGTTGTGTCATGGCGTACTCCCTTAAGTCATTGTTCCCTAGGAATCAGTGAAGTGGAAAGGTGATTTGAAGAATCCAGCCAGAAGTAAAAAAGTATAAAAGTCTCTCTTTACTTAGTGCAAAATATAGCTTGTGGCACATCCAGCAGTAGTAGGTACAAAGCGCAATTTCTGTCACCAGATGATAAGATATGGTGGCTGGATAAGTGGCAATTAATTGGCACTACAGATTGTTGTCTTGCTGAGGTATCTCTCGTAATTCAGACTAACAGCTGTATGCTGGCACTTGTGGAGATAGGCTTGGAGGTAGATTGGCCTGGATGTTGTTTAGGTGATTGGTGTCCGAACTTTATTTCCCTCACCTGCAGCAGGGTCTGTAAAGCAGTGGTTGCTGGTCACTCTGCTGACTAAGCACACTGTGGCTTCTAAGATAGAAATATTCTTGGTTCTGTAAATCACTTCAGAAATAGTGGTGTCATAGGAGAACTGGATAAAGTCCACTCTAGCATGTTATTCCTTCCTTCCCTCCATCTCAACTAACTCACCAGTCTACTCATAGCAAGAAGGAAGGAGCAGGGTGTTTAACCCTGTGTCTGCCAACCATACCTCTCATGCTGGTTTATTGGGCATAAAAAGGCAAAAAAACAACAACATGTAAAATAGTAAAACAATTGCAGATTCCCCTAGGTCTGGGTAATGCACATGCTATAAATAATAGCATAAAATATGGATTAGTGGTGTACAAAACACGGTCAAACAGTAAACTATAGAAACAGGTTAGCAGCAGAGGATACGATTTCTCTTATGCACATACAACCTCCATGCAGATATAGCCCCTGGTCCAATCAGAACCCAGGACCGCAGTGTAGGAGATACAGACATAACACATAAATACATATGTTGCAGTTTTTGGCTGCCTAACGACACCTCTTTTATAAGAAAATAATGTTGGAGAGTATGGAGGCAAGGTAGTGTGCCATAGGATGATAAATGCAGTGCAAGCTTAGAGGCCGTTGATACATGGTGTTGTGTCATTCCTGGCAGTAATAATTACCATTGCCTTCTGTAATAATCCCATAATATAGAAAGATACAGAAATCTCACACACAAACTCCATATGTCGCTTTTATGGCCCCAGACCCGCAGGAATCTGCACTGCCTCTCCTATCCTGGGGGCCATTGAGCCGCCTATTTTATGATCGCAATAATACTTTGATGTGCGCCACAGATACGGAGACTTCACTGCAGAAATTGTCATGGTGACAGAGCCGGAAAATCTTGCAGTAATTAGGATACTTGTTTTGTCATGTGTGACGATACGAAAGCAAAGTGGGGGACACTAATGTGTGCAGAGAAAGAAAGCGGCCCAAGACGACCACACTGTATCTTCATTTAACCATTTGTTGGACATCTACTACAGAATTATCACAATATCCTCCAGCTCCTTCTGTCGTGCATTAATAAAGCTTTGCCTTTCCATGCATGTTTTATCTGCTGTCAGTGAAGTGTTACTGGGTCAAGGTATATCATGGTATTTTACAATGCAGCTATCAAATCCATCCGGAATGTGCCTGCCTTCTTCCAAAAAATAGTGTCATAGCTGCACCTGTCCATGGCTTCTATCTGGTATTGAAGCTCAACTTCACTAATACTATACCGGTGACAAGATCTTCAGGAAATATGTCTGATCTCCCCACGCTGTCTTTGGATATTGTTATTTCATCCCACACGTCCTTAGGCTTCCTAAATCAGACCTAACAGGAGTGTCCTGGCTTATGGCCTGCTCTCTCAGTCTCTGTTAATTGTAGGCTATAAAAGCTACAGTCAAATATGGACACCGCAGACAGAGGCCTAGCTTGAAGCTAATGGACCCTAATGCTAAAATTGCCCCCATCCAGGGCATGCACTTTACTCCACTGTTGCCTACCACACAGCCCTTAAGGTCCCACCACAAGACTCCCCTTTATTTCCTCCACAGACTACATCCAGGATCAGAATGGTTAAAATCGGCCTGTGTTTCTGGCAAACTGTGTCAACAAGTGTCGGCCGCCACATGAAATTCACTTATGTTGAACACATCATAGCGGCCAAATCACTTCATTGGGCTCCCTGCCACGGCCCACTCAGTTGGAGGAAAGCTGCAATTCCCATTCTTGTTGAATGCATTGCCTTTTTATTACTCTGAGCACAGTTTGAGGGGTTCAGTATTTTGCCGGTTCTTGGCCGCGGCCAACTTGTTATCATCTTGATGATCAGAACATAATAGTTTGGTTTTATTGTGTTGCTGATATTCCGCCATTTAATTCTCACAGCTTGAGGTGGCTCCAACTCACACCCCCGCTATTCATTGTTCATTTTATTACATTTATGATTGTCAGGATCCTTGTGTCAAGGAAGTGGGAGACAGGAAGCGGCACAATTCCAGCAATCAGAGGCCTAACAAGCAGAGCCGGCATTTGACAGGATTATCTGTTTACAGGAGGCTTCGCATTACAAGATTGATGGCCAAAAAAAAAATTAGGAGTCTTAATACATCGTCCATCGTCTCATTATTGCACATGCTGAAAATATCAGCCAGCCTTGTGGTCTTTTAATGCCCCCAAATCTCTGACTGGCAAAGTCATCAACATGATGTCATAGCAGCCCAGCAGAAAATAGTCTTGGAATCTCGGTTCAGAATGGTCTTGAAATCTGAACAGAAAGTAGTTCCAGCAGATGACCACTTGGGGCAGAATCATAACAGAAAATAGTTGCTGCAAATCAACAGAAATGGTCCTGGTTCATCTAGGCAATCACAATGACTCAACAGACGTTCCAGTGGCTTGGCGGAAAGTAGTCCTGGTGCATCAATGAAAAGTCAACACAGTGGTTCTATGGAACGTTAGTCCCAGCAGCTCATCAGAAAGTAGTCTCAGTGGAGCCACAGAAAGTAACTTAAAGATCTTCAGATTGACATAAAATCTTCACATCTCTGCAAAATCTCCAATATGTCATCACGATATTTTCCATACATCCACTGGAGATATGTAGTGTGTCTGATGACGGCTTTACAGCCCAGCACTGCCAGTAATAAACACGCTGTGGTTCCAAGGTTGGGCTGTATACCCTTGATGACTGGCTGCACTCAGAAGACGCAGGGTGCAACCGCTGCTGTTTACAAATTCAAGACATCACAGAACTGATTAGTCCGCAAGAATGTGACAGTTACACATTTGAATTGCATCGTTAAAAAGTTGCAAATTTATTAATTAGTTGTATACCAGGTTATCAATAGAAACTTTTTAAAATAAACTGACAAAGAAGGTGCAGTCTTACCCCAGTAAGGGAGTGGCATAAGAAAAAAATTAGCAACATCACTAGACAAGAGCGTTATTTGTAAAGAGGAGCCAAATTTACGCTTGACATAAATTACAGCAACGCAGGCTCAAGGCAAAATGGACAATTCCCCTCATGGTAAATTCCCTCCAATATGTCCATAGATATTAACAATGAACAGATGCTTTTCTGCTAACTGATGAAAACCAGGGCTTAGTTATGCAGCTGTTCCAAGGGAGAGATTTTATTAACTCCACAGTAAAAAAAATAAAAATACTATTAATCAAAAAAGAAAGAAAAATGACAATACAAATTAAATAAGCGCAAAGCTTCAGCTCTAACCTCATCCCTACCCACAAGTATTATCCTCCAGCTTAGATCCCATCTTCATTACTCATTTTGTATCTCTGGTCCTGATCTTGATCTGTTGTTCTATTATACTTGGGTCCAGGAAGTCAGCCATTTTTAGTAGATATGGTGCTCTTATTTAGTCACAGAGTCACCCCGGCTTCGGGAACATACCATCCATCCATGAAGCACTCTGCTTAGATACATGCAGAACTGTGAAGTGCATAGCTGGAGGCTTTGTATTAGGGGATTATTGTATATTTGCCATTTTGGCATAGTTTTTGCTGTGATTTGTGACAAAAACCATTACAAAACTGTGATGTATTATAATTCCTAGGAATTCACTAGAGTGTATGGGTATCTGTTACGGACGGTGGATTTGAACCAATTGTGCCAACAAACCATTTTGGCTGTGGGCGACACCTAAGGGTGTTGTCCTGGCGGTTCCCCGTTATACACCCTTTAACCCCTGTACACGGACCTGGACTTCGCTACAAGGAACCAACCAGGTCGTTACCTCCTGAAGTAGTCCTGGTATAGTTGGCTGCTGACCCACGGGGTCAGAGACACAGGTATGAAGCACAAAGAAACTGTGTAGTCTGACCACAGTCCAATAGTCAGGGCAGGCTGAGTACTTGCGTATTTCAAATAGCAGTTCCAAGGTTGGGGCAAGTAGCAAGGTGCAGAATCGGAAGACAAACAAGGTTCTGTACACAGATATCCAGACAGAATCATCTTCACTAGTAAAGTTCACTAAGCTCTAATTCCAATTCACACAGGGAGAACAGAGCGACATCTGTGCCTACCCGGAACAGCAAGACCATGCCGGGCACAGACCGCCAGCACGGCATTACCCACCCTTACGCCCCCTCTTCTTAAGGTTACTTTGAGCCAGGAATTTCTTCAGGATGACTGGAGCATTGGAGTTTTCTGCAGGCTCCCAAGACCTCTCCTGGGGACCAAAACCCTTCCACTCTACAAGATAAAAGGTCTTGCCCTTGACCTTCTTCATATCCAAAATATTACTGACTTCAAATTATTTTCAGCACCAACAGGGACAAGAGCAGCAACAGAAGACTTTAGAGTAACGATTTAATACCAGGAGTCTTGAAGAAAGGAATTGGGAATGAGGAGAGAAGGCGACAGATGGATCTTGTAACAGGCAGGGTTGACTTGAGATATAATCTCAAAAGGTCCCGAAAATCGAGGAGAAAATTTGTAAGATGGCATCTTGAGGCGAATATTTTTTGATGACAACCAGACCTTGTCACCAGACAAAAAATGTGGGGGATCTCTTCTTCTCTGGAGTTATTGTTATGACAGAATTTAGCCCATGGGAGCAGAGATATCAGTTATCTTGCTTGACAGAAATAAAGAAGCGTAGATAGTTCTCCAGAACCTGGTTAATTCCTAATACCTGCCAGTTAGTCTGTGGATGAAATGCATTGGATAATCCAGTTTTACTTGTAGCAACTTGCAGAGGGACCTCCAGAATTTAGATGTGCACCTCTATCAGAAACAATGGGGGTCATTTACAAACAGATATATGTGACTTTTTGGTGTATATCTGTCACATATTGCAGCACAAAGGTTATTTGCGCTGTAATCTGCAACTTTTACTCCTTTTCCTCAAAAACTCAAGTGGGAACTCAGCCTTACAGGTCAATGTTAGTGTCAGGTATAAAGAACTGTGCAGTGGCCCAAGATTGTAGTATAGAATGAAAGAGCATACTCTTTTTCCACTATCAGATAATTGCACATAGATTTCTACAGAACCTGTTCTGTTACACGGTGATACAAGTAGTGGTCCCATGATAGAGTGGAGAGTGTGTGAGCAGTAAGTTTGTGTTGACATAACTCTTTATTTTCCTCTTCTTCTGATCCTTGACAAGAACAACCCCCCAAAAAATGGATCCTATCTGTTGAACATCCGCCATCACATGGTCAGCATTTGATAAGTAATCCATCAGTATTGCTAAGGCCAAAAAAACAGGTGTGTATCCAAAAAAGAGATGACACGCGATTGGAAAATATTCATGTCTTCTGTGTTATGTACCCACACCTGCTTTTGGCTTCCAAATCATGAGCATATCCCGATGCAAAATAGGGACCATATGATAGAGGCCTCACGGATGCTCCAAAGACAGGATCCGTTGTGTTTTTCATTTTTCTTTGTTTCTGGCAGATCAGAAGAAGAGCAAAATAAATGGCAGTGTCAACAAGGCCAAACAGGGACACTATTGGCCCAGTCACAGAGTGGTTATGGGGACAACTGCATGAGGAGTCAACAAAATAGCCCAATCACAGAGTGGTGAGGTGGCAACAGCATGAGAAGTCAACACAGTGGACCAGTTACAGAGTGGTGAGGATGGTAACCGCATGAGGAGACAACATAGTGGTTAGTCAAAGAGTGGGGAGGGTGGCAACCGCATGAGGAGTCAACACCATGGCTCAGTATAGACTGATGAGGATGGTAACTGCATGAGGAGTCAACACAGTGGTCCAGTTATAGAGTGGTGAGGGTGGCAACTGCCAGTCACGGAGTGGGGTGATGGGGGGCAACAGCAGTGGCAGTAACAGCACAAGATGGTGGGTGGCAGTATGAAAATATGGCAGCAGGTGGGTGGAAGTATCAGAATAGTGGCTAAAGCAGGTGGCCAGATGAAACGGGTATTTCTTCACAAGGTTTTGGTGTGGCACCAAGAATCATCTAGTCTGATACATTAGGCACTGGTGTGTGGAAATCTTGGCTGATCCACGCATGATTCATCTTTACAAGGTTTAATCTCTCAACATTTTTGGTGGAAAGGAGAGTTCTCCTTGGAGTAACTATGCCCCCCACTGCACTAAACACCCACTCTGATGCCACACTACTGGCCGGGCAGGAAAGCGTGTCCAGGGAAAACTCCTCAAGTGCTGTCACCTGGCCAAGTTGCTGGTGTGGCTGGGCAGGAACCACAAGTACCCAGTGGGCAATAAAGGACATATATTGTCCTTGACCATAGTTATAGCCCCAAACGTCGCTGCTGCCATGAACTTTAACAGACACCGACAGGCTCAAGGACTGGCCCAGCTTCTGTTCAACACATGTGTGCAGGGCTGGTACAGCCTTTTTGGAGAAGTAGTGACAGCTTGGGACTCTCCACCTTGGCTCGACACAAGCCATTGGTTCTCTGAAAGGTGCAGAGTCCACCACATGGAAAGGGAGGGACTGCCAGCAACATGAGCACCCTAAAATCTGTAGTATCAGGCCGCAATTTCACCCCAATTACACAATTAAGGATTAACGGATTGAATTATGTATAAAAGAACGTAAACACCCTAAAATATGTACTATGAGGCCGCAATTTCACCCCAATTACGCAATTAAAGGGGTTCTCTGGGCTGTTCATATTGATGACCTATCCTCAGGATAGGTTATCAATATCAGATCGGCAGGGGTCCGACACCCGGCACCCCGCCGATCAGCTGTTTGAAGAGAAGGCACGGAGCCAATGGGACTGCTCTTTCCTATACACTTCTATAGAAGCGATCCGTCCCATTGAAATGAATGAGACGGCTTGGGTGCAATTAAACCTGCTCACCGCTGCAGATGCGACTGCGAGCAGGTAAACAATGAAGAGGAGGCAGCACTGGCACAGAGCACGCCTTCTCTTCAAACAGCTGATCGGCGAGCTGATCGGACCCCTGCCGATCTGATATTGATGACCTATCTTGAAGATTGGTCATCAATAAAAACAACTTGGACAATCCCTTTAAGGATTAACGGATTAAATTATGTATAAAAGAATGTGAGCACCCTAAAATCTGTAGTATCAGGCCGCAATTTTACCCCAATTACACAATTAAGGATAAACGAATTTACCTATATATAAAAGAATGTGAACACCCTAACATCTGTAGTATCAGGCTGCAATTTCACCCCAGAATCAAGGATGAATAGATGTATTTATATATAAAAGAATGTGAACACCCCAAAATTTGTAGTATTAGGCTGCAATTTCACCCCAATTACACAATCAAGGATTAACGGATTAAATTATATATAAAAGAACATGAACACCCCACAAACAGTAGTATCATGCTGCAATTTCACCCCAATCAAGGTTTAATGTATTTACTTGTGTTTATAAGAACGTGAACACCCCAAAATCTGTAGGATCAGACTGCAATTTCACCCCAATAACAGAATCAAGGAGTAATGGAATTACATATGTATAAAAGGATGTGAACAACCTAAAATCAGTAGTATCAGAACGCTTTTTAACCCCAATTAGTGCAGCAAGGTGTAATAGAAAAACTCTTATTAGCCAAACTTTACACTGTTCAATTGGCCCCTGTTCTCATCCCTATAGTGTGGATAAAGCCTCCCTATTCTACCCCTACACTATCACTAAGCTGTCCCTGAATTGCTCAATAGTAATATTTTGTAAATAAAGTCTTTCCTAATCACTGTTCCTAGAGCCAGTAACATCTCTCCCTGCACTAAGTTCCTGACATCACAGGGGCGGGCTATCTGGCTGGCTGACTGCATGGCATTATGGGTGATCCCTCATTCCCGGGCTTCTTACTTTCTCTTTCTTACATGTGCAGCAGTCATTTTAGAAAAAATCTGATTTGTTACCACGAAGCGCAAGGAAATTCAACTTTGTGAGGAATCAAACTTTTCCTGAAATTTGAACTGAATTGCACTTTGTCAACTTCGATTCGCTCAACACTAGATGGGATAAATAGCTCCCTCCAGCAAATGACGCTATTCTTCCAAGGCTAACTTGATGGCCAACAATTCCTTGTGTCCAACAGAGTAGTTGCGATCAAAGTAGCAGCTGATCAAATAGTTCAGAGATTAGAGGTAAGGGATATCGATTTTTTACAGTGATCTTGTTTAATCCCCAATAATCAATGCAGGGTTGAAGGGATCAATATTTTTTTTTATGAAGAAAAACCTGGCTCCAGTCGGAGATTAGGACTTTCGGATGAATCCTCTCTCAAGCTTCCCATTAATGCATTCTGACAAGGCTTGGGTCGCAGATACCGACAATGGATAAACATGACCTCTCAGGAAGTAGTTCCTGGAATGAGATCAATAGGGCAATAGTATG
Source organism: Bufotes viridis (assembly GCA_033119425.1). NCBI lineage: Eukaryota > Metazoa > Chordata > Amphibia > Anura > Bufonidae > Bufotes > Bufotes viridis. The sequence continues at coordinate 100,574,571 of CM065594.1, read as the reverse complement.
GCCGATGAGGTGGCAAGACCTCTACCTCCTTTTGTCAAGTACATCAGCAAACTGGTGTTAGGCAGTTGGCAGGCCTTCCAAATTCATGGGTACAGCTAGAGGACAGGCATGCTGAACTGAAGTACGGCATTTGTCATGGCCAACTAAGCACTTGACCGGAATTCCAGTCCAGGACTGGTTGATGCAGCCCCAACAGAAGACTTGTCTGTTTAGGAAGTATCATAGGAGCTATCTTAGAATGAAGTACTCTAAATTTCAGATCCAAGGGTTCGGTGAGGTATTGCACGGGCTCGGACAGAGCCGTTCCTGGACATCACTAGGGATAAGCAAATCGACAAAGTCTATTCGCATAAAACTTTGTTAGAATGTATTGGTTCTGATGTGCTGAAGTTATTACGTTGCAAAGCCTCACAAGACTTCGGGTAATAATAACTTCAAAAATTAATTTCTACTGTAAAAAAACAGAGTTTGGTAAAAGGTTTTGTTTACAGTACAAATTAATTTTTGAAGTTATTACCAGAAGACTTACTAGACTTCGCAAAGTAATAACTTCGACTCATCGGAGCCAAAACATTCTATTAAAGCCTCCCTAATCTGCTTTTTGCTGGTGGAGGAGACCGCTGCATTTACATGCAGCGATCTCCTCCAGAGTAGGCGGAGGGGCAATCGCTAAGCTCATCGCTCCTCCCCATACTGACTCGTTGTTTGCCGACAGCAGATCACATTTACACAGCATGATATGTTGTGTACGTGTTTCGCTTGTTCCCATAAAAGTCAATGAGGACGCCACTGTATCTATGGCCCATGTATCTGCCCTCAAAGGTCAGGAAGTCTTGACATATTTTATGCCTAGAGACCAGTACGAAAACTGCCGAATTTTAGGATTTATTTTAAAAATATAGACAGGGACATGGAAAATTAAAAGAAAAATAATCACCAACAATTCTAGCCCCCCCTTCCCCCCATTTAACATAAAAGCTTGATTTTAAACACTAGGTCATTTTCGAATACTATATTCCTTTCAAATTCCTTAGTTATGGCACAACTCAGCTTCTTACCATTGATCATGTATAACCACCTTCAAGACATTTATGAATTGAGTGAGGAGGTGGTGATGGTGAACCTGGCACACTGATTTGCCTGGAAATTGGAAAACAATTAAAATGTATCAATTGCATGCCCTTTCTGAATTTCCAGCCATGCTTACAAATGTCATGCATTCCCACCATACTTTAAAAGGCTTCTCCAGGGTGGGAAAACCACGGCCACCTTCTTCCTAAAACAGCATTACACCTGTCCATGGGTTGTGCCTGGTACTGCAGCTAAGCTCCAATTTAGTGATTGGTCTGAGGTGCAATACCACACACAGCCTGTGCACAAGTGTAGCGCTGTTTTTTAATAAAAGCAGCCATGTTTTTCTAATTCTGGACAGACCCTTTAAGTTATCATCTCAAACTGTGCAGCAATGCTTAGTTAAAAAAATGCACCTGTCAAGAGCCAAGGATCTCTGAAGGCGAATGCATTGCTATGAGCGGAGGAGCAAGGAATAGAAGTCAGGAAATGGTTAATGGTTTTCTACTTTACAAAGAAAAGTCAAGACATTCGAGCGATTCTTGATGTTAATGAAGGTGTCACACATTGTCTCCTGAAACTTGTGTCTGGCAATCTTCTTTTTTGCGGATGCCTACACCAGTGACATTTCATCTCACATTCAAAGAGCACTACCTTAATGAAATGCATAATTAACATATTCTAATTGTGCTGAGCGCTGTGATGATTTTGACAGAACTCACTTTCCATGTCTAATTTGATGCTAATTTAATCTGTTTCTCTCCCGCCGACATGACCTTTCTTGATTGAGTTTCACTAAGGAAATTTTTTGATGGATTGATTTATCAGTAAATGCGGAAACAACAATAGCTGGAGAGGAGAACTGGCCTCTTATAGTCACCCAGCTCCTAACTTTCTCTCTGCAAACTCCTGTCCTTTGGAACTCAAGCACCAGGCAGATTTTTAAGGAACCTCTGTTATCAAAGGGATGAATATCAAATTTGAGCTTCTCCAAAATTTTGCAAAAACATTCATGACCTTGGGAACTGTGGCAGTGTGGATGGTGCATATGCATTGTATTGTCCATAAGGTTGACTCACAGACAGGCCATGTGGTATACACCCATTTAGAGATACTGGCGCATATCATCCTTGGAGTGACCTATATGGATGAGACTTCAAATATATGTCTGTTAGAAAATGTTGAATTTTGTATATTCAAAAACACCATGTGACCACACTTCCTGCTTCTGCTGTGGCCTTACCATAGGGACTTGTAAGAATTCAAATCCCCGTCCACATTCTACAGGTACCTACTGATAGGGACTATGGGAACCTAGTGTCTGTAGACAACGGAGCAGAATTGCTATTGAAAATGTGCCAGAAATTTGGTATAGTTTTGGAGTAAACTAAGCCAACAAATAGGTGGTATAAAGTTAAACTAGACAGTCTGAAGAACCACCAGATTTATCAACCACCATCAGCCACGGCAATAAATCTGAGGTTAAGACTGCCTGGTCTAAGTTTACATTAGACAGTATTAGTAAATCTGCCCCAAAGTGTCATTGACTCATTATACAAGAATCACTATGGAAATGAATATGATGTGTAACTACAGCAATGTCCATCATGGCAGATTCTTGCCTTTTCCTAAACTGCTACAAAAAAAAATCTATCAAATATACACATGTATGTTAAGGATTTCATGTGTTTGCTTCACACAAAACTACAGATTTTCTGCGCAACATCCAGGAAAACGGCAAGATCATTACAATGGAAATCATATACAAGTTCACATTATTAATCGGGATTAGATAAAAATCAGCAGAGGCCCTGTGCAGAATATGTATGTTTTTTTTTTTTAAAGGAAGAAAATAGTTATACTACTGTCATCATACTGCTCAAAATATTAGAACTACATACTGCCCATTGACTCTTACCTACTGTACATCAAACCACTTGACGATGTACTTATGCTACTGAAATAGTACAGATTGTCCAATCTCATCACCGGTCACATGAAACTGCCCAACCCAAATGATTTCGTGCTTCTGCCAGGGATGTTCCATACAGAGAACACATAAGACCTCCATACAGTTCAAAACAAAAGTACAGTACAATGCACAAACAACACTAAAAATACACACATAATAGAGAAATATGGTGTCATACAACCACTAAATGGTTCCTAAATAACAAAGCAGGTGCCAGGTCTCCAGTGTTTAACAAGCCTTCAGGGAAAAGGACTGAAGTGACAGGCAAATGGTAGCAAAGTTGTGGTGGAAATTGCCCCTCTTCTTAATCAACAGCCAGTTAAACCAGAGCTTTCTGTAAATGGTGTTTGAGTACTATATACACACACACGGATGATTGTTGTGATGGTTCAGTTACTATAGCAAATGCACAAACCAGAGGTTGTGCCTCTAAAGTAATGTATTCTGCCCAACAGATATTGCTGCTATATCATTTTCCCCAAATATCCCTATTTATCAAAGCTGCCTTATTGTAAACTTATTAGCCTACCATTGCACCCTGTGGCAAATCAGTTTCGATTTTCAGTTGCTGTTGGTTACGTCCTGTAGTGGAGCCCTGTAATACAGGACACACATGCTCACAGCGCTTATTTTACTTCACTTTATTAACCACTCTATGTGCAGTGCTGGGGCAGATACACTCTATAAGGAAATTCTTGGATAGCCGATGCCCATGGCGCTGCCTGAGCCCTCCCCACAGCCGCTGGCCAGGTACATAGTGATCTGATGTTCTCAGCATTAATTAATGCTGCGAGCAACAAGTAGTTAGGTAACTAGCCAACGGCCGGTGGTGCGCTTCTGAACTCAACTGTATTGCTGTCCTCAGGGCGGTGATATAGTTGAATACGGTGGCGAGGATGGCAGTATTTTGTGCTGCACTGTGGTATTTGGTTCTGCTGAAACATTATGGTATTGCCGCCCCACCTACTTGTGTTCGTCCTGCCTACTTGTGTTGCTCTGTCTTCTGTCAATTTGGACCTATCTGTAACATGGGGCCACTTTCAGTTTTTTTTCCAAGGCCACTTTAAGTTCCCAGTCCTCCCCTGGTGTAGTGTCAGTTACATGTCAATTATGGATAGATGGACGGACGACAGACAGACAGATAAATAAACATAAGGATGAATTTTACATTAGCACAAGTTGGAGAGACAATAGCAACGGTGCGCTGTAAGCTTTACAATACTAAGCCATACCTCTAACTTTGCCCAATACATGCCCAATCTCACACAGTACCCTTAGTGCTCCCACACAGAAGTTATCTCTACATTGTGCCCCCTCATAGTAGTTATGCCCACATGTTGCCCCCTTTTAGTAATGCCACCTTTGTTGACAATATAAACTAGGCCGTTCCCCTGATGATGCGGTCACACACCGCTCTGCTGGGCTGTGTAGTAGGGGCATACAGGTTGATTTCCAGAGCCTGCACCGTTCCTACACAGACCAGCAACGCAATGTGTGACTGCATCGTGCCTGCTGGGAGCACTGACAGCTGAGCTGAATGATGAAGCAGGGAGCAGAGGGCTCCTTAGGATACAGAGACAGTTCAGAGCGGGACATACCTCAGCCCTCTTTAGGACCGCGGGACAGTCGCCAAAATCTAGGACTGTTCTGCTGGATCTGGGACTGTTTTGAGGTATACACAAACCAACTGAAAGGTGGCATGAAGCAGGATGTGCTCAACCCAAAAATGCAGTTGTGCATATATATACAGGGGAGCAGATCCTGCACTTGTGGCCCGTTGCTAATGGCGATCCCCAGCAAAAATGCATACGGTGGAGGATGCCATATCAGCCAGTCTTGGGTGGGACTCACAGCCTTCTTCCTCCTCCCATTGCAGGCATGGTTACATGCTGAAGGTAACTGAGGAGTCTGCTGCAAGTCGGCCTAATACATTCCTGTAATTTTGCCCACTGGCCCCTGGTATTGCCCATATGGCACAGGTAGGTGAGTGTTAGGTCCCGAGCTACTTGAGAGACCTTGGTGTGGTGCTCGGGCTTAAGACATGTCCTCCACTGTAGGACATGTTAACTAACCTCTCAATTTTAACATTAGTTTGAGGGCTTAGTAAGACCGCAGTGTGCACCTGTTTTGTCATTTGTTATTGCTATATTGTTATATTATTTATCACATCCACACTATTGCCATTTTGTGTAGGATGTCTATTGTGGTACTTGTGGTTCGCTGAGGGCATCCTCCACCGTATTCATTTTTGCTGGGGATCGCCATTAGCAACGGGCCACAAGTGTAGGATCTGCTCCCCTGTATATATATGCACAACTGCATTTTTGGGTTGAGCACATCCTGCTTCATGCCACCTTTCAGTTAGTTTGTGTATATATAATTGTTTGGAGGTGTATAAACTCCCATGTAAATGTAGCCTGTTTTCCATCCACAGGCTATATTTTGGTGCACCTGTGAGGCCTGGGCCATATCAGCCAGTCTTGGGTGGGGCTCACAGCCTTCTCCCTCCTCCCATTGCAGGCATGGTTACATGCTGGAGGTAACTGAGGAGTCTGCTGCGAGTCGGCCTAATACATTCCTGTAATTTTGCCCACTGGCTCCTGGTATTGCCCATATGGCACAGGTAGGTGAGTGTTAGGTCCCGAGCTACTTGGGAGACCTTGGCGTGGTGCTCGGGCTTAAGACATGTCCTCCACTGTAGGACATGTTGACTAACCTCTTAATTTTAACATCAGTTTGAGGGCTTAGTAAGACCGCAGTGTGCACCTGATTTGTCATTTGTTATTGCTATACTGTTTTGAGGTATGTAGAGCATTTTGAAAATGTGGAGGTAGAAAATGAACTGGTTAGTGTCATATGTTTTTCTGATGTCAGGACACATCTCACTGCCCTGAGGGACAGTAGCATGGGCGTAGCTATTAGTGGGTGCAGAGGTAGCAGTCGCTACCGGGCCCAAGAGACTGAGGGGGCCCAAAGAACCTTGTGCCGCATAAGAAGACACACAAAGCACTGAGGGAAGGGGGGCCCAAGCTGAACTCTTGCACCGGGGCCCATGAGCCGTTAGCTACGCCCCTGGACAGTAGTCACATGAACAACCAGAAAGTAGGATTCAAGCATGGGGATAAGAGAAAACTGCAAATGAGGTAACTGTGAAGGAAAAAACAACAAATTTTAGAGTGAAAAGTAGTTTATGGCACAACCCCTTTAAGGAATGTAACCGATAAGACCTCTAGGTCAATGTGTGACTGCAATTATTTCCCAAGACAAGTTAATGTTTTTTTTTAATGATACCCTATAAGACACTTTATTACCACTTTCTGAATACTTATAGAATTTCACTTTATTAAAATATTAAATCATCTGAAGGAATTATACAATATTCATAAAGGACAAAAGAAACAAAAACTAATATTACAAAACATCACAGAAAGAAATCTATAGAATCATCACCAATGTTGTCTTTTGCCAGAAAGTAGACTTATAAGAGAAAAGTACAAAAACAGGTCAGTTTCACAGGGGTGTAACAGGGGCTCAAATCCCAACCAGATCAAAATAAATACAGGCACAAATGCTGACTATCTATAATATGATCAAAAATTCTGGTCTCATTGTAATTTGGGTGCAAATCAGACCATATACCATAAAATTCCATTAGATTGATTCCTTAAACCTACAGATCTTTTGGGACTTCATCCCATATTATGTTCAGAATGACTTTTGGTCCATATTATTCCCGTTTGAAATTGGTTTTACAGGAGATTTTATAATTATTTTCAAATTTTTCATTATTTGTATTATTTTTGCTGTTTCATGTTTAAACAAAGTTTATTTGTGTTCAAAGTATTATGAAATACATAAGTGTACAGAAAACAATTTTCAAAAGTCAATTTCACATAGACCAAGACAGTCAAAAATCGTATGTCAAGTGCCCTTCCAGGTCCCATATCACAAAATCACTGAAGCATTGAACGTCTATGTAATCATGACATAGAGAAGCAAGAATTTAATCAGAGAAGAAAGAGAAGAACAGAGGGGGTAGAGGGAAGGGAGGGAAGGGGGCGAGAGGAAAATAAATAAATAAAATAATAATAACAATGATAAAAATAATAAAGAAATCATAGAAACTGTCTTCTAATACTCACTACCATATAGCCAACTTATGTCTAAGAGGCAACCATTACCAAGAATTTGGCTGAATCCTGAGCAGCAATCCACTCAGCCCAAATACTATGGTACTTGGGTGATATGTTGGACATTTCTGCAAAATTTCCTCCATTCTCGCTATGTGTTGCATTTCCTGGTACCACTCTCGCAAGGATGGGGTGTGAGTTGAGCGCCAGTGCCTAAGGATCACCAACCTAGCCGCTGTAATGCAAAATCGCAAAATGTATTTTTTTCGGGATGCGATAGATCCTGGCAAAATGGAGAGGAGCGCCAGCTTCGGGGAGAAGGATACATTTTTCTTTCATATGAGACAGTAAATGTCAAATACCTTTTCCCAGAACGGCTTAATTAAGATACAACTCCACCATATATGAAGCATCGTACCTCGTTCTGCGTCAGGGCCGGCGCTTCCATAGAGGCAAGGGGGGCAATTGCCCCCGGGCCCCCGAGTCCTTAGGGGCCCCCAAGCAGTGGCGGATCCAGGGGGGGGGGCAACGGGGCAATTGAGACAGGAGATGAACGCTTCCACTGTGGAAGCGTTCATCTCCATAGCGATCTGTGTCGCCGTCCTCTGGACAGCGATACAGATCGCTGTGCAGTGCGGCAGGGGAGGGAGAGGCGTCTCCCTCCCCTGCTCCTCTGATAGGCTGCCGGCCTCGTGCCGACAGCCTATCAGAAGCGGTTCAAGCGGCGCGATGACGTCATCGCGCCGCCTGAGCAGAGGATAGAACGGGACACAGGCCGGAAGAGGCCTGCATCCAGCGCTGCAAGGAGGTAAGTAGGGAGGGGGAAAGGGAAAGGAGCCTGCACATGATTTTGGTGGGGGTTGGGAGAAGGAGCCTGCACATGATTTTGGGGGAAGGAGCCTGCACATGATTTTGGGGGAGGGAGGGAGTGGAAGGAGCCTGCACATGATTTTGGGGGGAGTGGAAGGAGCCTGCACATGATTTTGGTGGGGGTTGGGAGAAGGAGCCTGCACATGATTTTGGGGGGAAGGAGCCTGCACATGATTTTGGGGGAGGGAGGGAGTGGAAGGAGCCTCCACATGATTTTGGGGGAGTGGAAGGAGCCTGCACATGATTTTGGTGGGGGTTGGGAGAAGGAGCCTGCACATGATTTGGGGGAGGAGCCTGCACATGATTTGGGGGAGGGAGGGAGTGGAAGGAGCCTCCACATGATTTTGGGGGAGTGGAAGGAGCCTGCACATGATTTTGGTGGGGGTTGGGAGAAGGAGCCTGCACATGATTTTGGGGGAGGGAGGAGTGGAAGGAGCCTCCACATGATTTTGGGGGAGTGGAAGGAGCCTGCACATGATTTTTTTGGGGGAGGGAAGGAGCCTGCACATGATTTTGGGGGAGGGGAAGGAGCCTGCACATGATTTTGGTGGGGGTTGGGAGAAGGAGCCTGCACATGATTTTGGGGGAAGGAGCCTGCACATGATTTTTTTGGGGGAGGGGAAGGAGCCTGCACATGATTTGGGGGCTGGGGAAAGGAGCCTGCAAATAATTTTGGGGGAAGGGGGATGGGTGGGAAAAGGAGCCTGCACATGATTGGGGGGTGGGGGGACATGATGGGGGAGAGAGGAGACTCGGGGGCACTATGGGGACATTACTGATGTATTTTATATGGGGGTAGTAGGATAGTTAGTCCAGATTATGGGAGGATGATGGAAAAGTAGTAACTGAGATTTATTTTGTTGTCAAACTGCAGAGACGAAACCTGACAGTCTGGTCTGAAGGTCTGAAAGGAGAAGATGAGGAAAGAGAACATCTACATCACAGGAGACGTCACTGGATGGAAGAGGTAAGTGGGGCTGTATTTCTGTAGTGATGGGAGCTGGGGGGGGAGGAGATGTGCAGATGTGCTGGAGAAATGAGCCATGGGGTTGGGGGAGAGATGTGCTGCTGCCACTGGCCCATACAGGGGAGAAATGTGCCATTCGGGGAGGGGGAGTATGCGGCAATGGAGGGGGCGGGGAGAAATTGTGACGCGAAGGGGGTGATTGATGGCGTGACACTGAGGGGGGGGGCCCCTTATTGTTTTTCGCCCCCGGGCCCCATTTCACCTAGAACCGGCCCTGTTCTGCGTTACAACGCTAACATGTGTCTGGTACCGTTGGGAACATTCTATTCAACCACACTGGGTATCTGTACCAGCGAGACATGATCTTATAATTCTTCTCCTGAGCTGAGCATGACATAGATTTTTGCTGTTTCATTAACTGATCTCTAATATTGAGTGCACAATAAATTTTGAAAAGTGAGGATCTTGCACTCTGAGCTCACTTTTTTGTAACTCCAGTCATCTCCTGCCTTTCATTTCTGGGACAAGAAGCTCCAAAACATCATCCATGGTCAATTATACTAGCTTTTATGGAGGAAAAAAAGGAACTGCCATGCGGCCACCTAGAAATGACTCCTCCCCACTCCTTTAAAGGGAACCTGTCACTGGGATTTTGTGCATAGAGCTGAGGACATGGGCTGCTAGATGGCAGCAAGCACATCCGCAATACCCAGTCCCCATAGCTCTGTGTGCTTTAATTGTGTAAAAAAACTGATTTGATTCTTATGCAAATTAACCTGAGATGAGTCCTGTCCCCGAGATGAGTCACGGACAGGACTCATCTCAGGTTAATTTGCATAAGAATCAAATCAGTTTTTTTACACAATTAAAGCACACAGAGCTATGGGGACTGGGTATTGCGGATGTGCTAGCGGCCATCTAGCAGCCCATGTCCTCAGCTCTATGCCCAAAATCCCCGTGACAGGTTCCCTTTAAGCTCTGCCTGGCAAACAGTCACAGTAGTAAGCCACTCCCCGTCCGATCCTTCTCATTGAGACATGCTTGATCGAATGAGTGTAAAACCATACTTCCATATCCATTAGGGATTTGTCAGTCTAGATCAGAGGTGGGCAAACTTTTTGACTCGTGGGCCACAATGGGTTCATATATTGGACCCGGGGGCCGGACCAAGAGTAGATGGATGGGGCAGTTGTGTGAATTAATATAAATTAAATTTAAATTTCGTGACATTAAAGGTTTGGTTTAATTCAAGGTAGAAAAGCATAAAAAGAGTTATTGTACAAAACTTTTATCGAAGAATAAGCAGACGCCATCACGGGCACTAGTCAGAAGGCCTCAGGGAATTACCGTATTTTTCGCCCTGTAAGACACACCTAGGTTTTTGAGGAGGAAAATAAGAAAAAAATATTTTTAACCAAAAGGTGTGCTTTTGGTGGGTTTTGAACTAATTGTGGCCTGTGGATGACATTGTTATGGGGGATCTGTGTATGACACTGTTATGGGGGGGATCTGTAGATGGCACTGTTATGGAGGGGATCTGTGGATGGCACTATTTTGGGGGATCTGTGGATGACACTGTTATGGGGGATCTGTGGAAGGCACTGTTGTGGGGGCATCTGTGGAAGGCACTGTTGTGGGGGCATCTATGGAAGGCACTGTTATGGGGGCATCTGTGGAAGGCACTGTTATGGGGGCATCTGTGGATGGCACTGTTATGGGGGCATCTGTGGATGTCACTGGGGGAATCTGTGTGTCATCCACAGATATCCCCCATAACAGTGTCCCTGTGTACGTGAAATCGCGTCGGTGCAGTCACTGTACTCTAATACACCGGGCCCCCACACACGGTATTCATAAGTAAACTGGAGGCAAGGAATGGAATCGCTATCCAGTTATCCTACTCGCTATTGAACGCCCGTACTTGCAGGCAGGCTGGCCAGTCACTCACGTCCTTGCGGCGCATGCTCCGCCAAAAGCAGGCGGAGCATGCGCTGCAAGGACGTGAGTGACTGGCCAGCCTGCCTGCAAGAACAGGCGTTCAATAGTGAGTAGGAAACGTGGATAGCGATTCCATTCCTCGCCGCAGTCACATGAGCAGCTCTGCGTTACGGATAAAAAGGTCCGCCGGGCCGTAGTTTGCCCATCACTGGTCTAGATCCTTCACCCTTATTTATATCCTATAAAAGGTTACCAATAGAGATTTACAAATTTCATTTAGGATCTGATTCAGTCGAATCAACTGTCAGATTAAGTCCAAATCCTAAGTGCCCCCAATTGCCCTGAAAAGTTATGTAGGTCACTCTGCGGTGTCCTGGGACGGTATCAACCCCTTTCAAACTCTTAAGTGCCAAGATAGCATTAGTAACGTAAAAGTGACAGCCACCTATATGGCTATGGGTAAAGACATGGTGGTAACAAACAGCATGTTAATAACACACTGCATAAAACAAAACGGCATGGAAAGAGGCTCATATTGTTAATATTGTAATATAAGATCTAGCCATTTATTAAGGCCATGGGGCTGTCTGGACCCCAATTTAAAGATCCAGAATGCCTCCCTATTGAGGAGTTTCCTCCTGTGATCACCTCCTCTGGGAGGGTTTCGATGCCCTGAGCGCGCAAATGCGACACATCTCCTGCATGAACTATCGCAAAGTGCGAACTAACTGCTGATACATTGTGTTTGTCAAAATATGGTACATCAGACAAATGTCAGTGAATTCTGTTTTTCAAGGGGCCTGTTGTACAGCCCACATATTGAAGATGGCATATATCACATGAAATTAGATAGATGACAAACTTAGTGTTGCAATTGATATATGATCAGGGGCGTAGCTATAGGGGGTGCAGAGATAGCAGTCTCTACCGGGCCCAGGAGCCTAAGGGGCCCAAATACACTTGTGCCGCATAAGAAGACACACAAAGCACTGAGGGAAGGGGGGAACTCTTGCCCCAGGGCCCATGAGCCTTTAGCTACGCCCCTGTATATGATTGTACACTATATTCACTATTGTTAATCATAGATCTGAACATCTTCTCCACTGCTATATGAGAGCAGCATATACACCTCTGATGACCACATTTGAAACAACCTTTACAGGTAAGCCAAATAGAATTAGGCTTTGCCTGATTAGATGTGCGGAACAAACTAGGGCTGATTAAATTTCCCAAGGTAGAAGCTTTTTTAGCCGCACATCTGACTCCTCCAGATACAATGTCCGACCACTGCTCATCACTGGCCAAAATTGGAAAATATTTTTTAATAATTTTACAGATACTGGAAAATTCCTGACTATATTGAGTAACAAAAGTAGTAGCTTGTTGCCCAGGAGAAGAGGGGTCAGACCTTCTACCTGTTGGAGGAAAAACCAAAGGTTTCCTATCCAGAAGTGACACCTTCCTGTGTGCACGTTCAATGGTAACTGAGGGATAAGCCCTACGGGACAATCTGCCTCTGATATCATGATATTCCTTAGTAAAGGATGTCATGTTGGAATAATTGCGCCGAGCCCGTATAAGTTCACCAAATGGAATGTTCTGAACTACATGTGTGGGATCACACGAGCTGGCATGGAGAATTGTATTGCATGCTAATTTTTTGCGATATGTAGAGGTAGTGATTTCATGTATTGGAAGAGTCACCCCTGAGGCACAAGTCCAAAAAATAAATTTCTTACACACTGTGATGTAATGTGAAAGATAAAGAATCCAAAGTAGAGTTGAGGTAGGATTCAAGCATCGGTATGGACGCCACATCACCCGACCACACTAACAGTAGGTCGTCGATGTACCGTCCATACCACAGCAGGTTATCTTTGAAGGGTAGAGTGTCGATGAGGAGGAAGTGACCCTCCCACCATGCCATAAATATATTGGCAATGGAGGGAGAGAACTTGGCCCCCATCGACACTCCAGAAACCTGCAGAAAAAAAAGTCTGTCAAAAGAAAAATAATTGTGCCTCAGGAGAAACTCGACCACTAGGACAATATAGTCCCTCAGCTCTAATGTATAATTGCTGTAATAATTGAGAAACCAATGTAAAGCAGTTAAAGCTAAATTATGTGGAACATTGGTGTAAAGTGCCACTACATCAGCTGTGACCCAGATGCATTTCTTACTCCACTCCAATGCAGACATCGCCTGCAATACAGTTCTGGAATCCTTTAAATAACCTGGTATGAAAGGGACCAAAGGTTGCAGCAGTGAATCAACCTATTCTGACAGGTGCTCCGTAAAGGAGCCAATACCTGCCACAATGGTTCTCAAAAATGTTCTTGTGCACTTTGGGAAGGGCATGAAAAATAGGGATATTTGGATGTTCTATAAAAATATAATCTCTTTCCTTTTGATTAATAATGCCCATGGATAAGCCCATATTCAAAACATGAGAAATCTTCTCTTGAAATACTGGTAGGGAGGGGATCAGTGAGAAGTTGTTTAGAAGTACTGGTATCTGCAAGCATATTCATAACCAGTTTTCTATATAAGCCCATATCCAGTATGACGACCGCATCTCCTTTGTCTGCTTCCTTAATAATTATATCGTCCCTATTTTTCAGATCCAGGAGTGCAGTTCGTTCACCGAATGTAAGACTGACTTTATTGTGTCGGTTCTTCATACTGTATAATAGGCTCAGATCCCTTTCCACCAATTCCTGAAATTTATCCAGCGCAGTGGAACGTGATTGCACTGGATAAAAATCACGATTTTTAGTTTTAAACAAATGAGAAGAGTTGACGGTTGCCATAGTCTCACTCGGAGCGCACGTTGTTTGAAGAGAATTACAGTGTACCATTTCAGTAAATGACATAATGTTGGTTTTACATGTATCAATAATGTCAGATGTGCAAGACTCCTGAATGTGAGTAGTGGAAACCGGAACCTGAACACTAACAGTGGAAGACAAATCATTGGAGTAAATATGCTTTTTCAGTGCTTTTTGGAAGATTTAGTTAGATAACCAGGGGATGGAATTTGCCCGCCCCCTGGTTAGTGGAGTCTTAGCAGAGCAGAGTTGCAGACAAGAGTTACATGTGCAAGCTCCTAGACTAGACCCAAGTTCAGAGTTCCATTCTTTCTGAGACTACAGCTGACGAAAAAGCAACTGTCACCAGAGTACTGCTGAGAGAAAGAGATCATAACCATCAAGGCTGTGCAAGATGCGTCATTAAGGTACCGATCATTTATGGCAAGAGACTTTACTGCTGTGGAAAGGGTTCATTTCCTCTGGCACCCACCTCACTTTGAGACGGACTGGCCATCTTGATTTAGATCAGCACCCCTCAGCTTGGGAATTGCAGAAAGAGTTAACAAGAACAGAATAGCACATATGTGGTTATTTGGAGAAACTACAAAGTGTCCTTAGAAGGAGAGTCAAAGAGCACTACTATTACCATCAATGTTGCTGCCTATACACTGCTATTGGGAGGAAACTATATTGCAATATACTTTGGAACTTTGCCTTTTGCTGCTGTACTACTCCCATCAATTTAAAAAGCAAGACTTTATTTATTGCAACTAATGGGACTGATTATGGACTCCATCATCCATCCGCTTGCCCTGCATCCATACTCCTTCCCTGCATCCTCCCAAACATCTAAGATCAAGGACACCCCAACTACCATCAGGCAGGAGCCCCAGAAAGTTAGGGAGTCCCCCTAGGGAAGAAATGGTGAACCTTCCATGGGATTATAGATCATATAAAACCCCAATTAGCAAACTCAACTAAATAACCAATAAATAAATAAGACACGTAGACACATCATATGCATGGATAAACAATAACGGGTGCTAGACCAGTAGTGATTAAACATTAGTAAGAACAGTCTGTATTAAATGGCAATGGAAGTTGACCACATTGGCTGAGACTGCTGGCACTAAGTGCTGGCTGTGGCTGAGAATGCTGGCACTGACTGGTGGCTGTGGCTGGTGGCCGAGACTGATGGCTGTGGCTGAGACTGCCTGCACTGACTGCTGGCTGCGGTTGGTGGCTGAGACTGCTGGCACTGAGTGCTGGCTGTGGCTGAGACTGCTTGCTGCGGCCAGTGGCTAAGACTACTGGCACTGATTGTTGGCTGTGACTGCGGCTTGTGGCTGAGAGTGCTGACTCTGAGTGCTGGCTGTAGCTGAGAATGCTGGCACTGACTGGTGGCCGAGACTGGTGGCACTGAGTGGTGGGTAAGACTGGTGGCTAAGACTGCTGGCACTGACTGGTGGCTGTGGCTGAGACTGCTGACACTGACTGATGGCTGAGACTGCTGGCACTGTGACTGGTGGCTGTGGCTGGTGGCACTGACTGATGACTGAGATGGCTGGCACTGACTGGTGGCTGAGACTGCTGGCACTGTGACTGGTGGCACTGACTGATGGCTGAGACGGCTGGCACTGTGATTGGTGGCTGTGGCTGGTGGCACTGACTGTGGCTGAGACGGCTGGCACTGTGGCTGGTTGCACTGACTGGTGGTGCTGAGACTGCTGGCAGTGACTGGTGGCTAATACTGATGGCAGCAGCTGCTGTCTGTGGCTGACAGCACTGGGACTGTGCGGCTCATGGTGGCGCTCCGACGTGGAGAGCACACAATAGGAGGCGGTGATTGGCCGACTTCCAGGTGTGGGCGTTGCAGACAGTGTCTGGAGCGCCGTGTGACGATTGATCAGCGCGCCGTGCGCGCTGGTGTGGGCGGCCCAGTTGAGTGTGGGGCGGCTGTGATTGGGCGGTGAGGGCTGCGTGTGGAGCTCCATGTGTTGATTGGTGGGCGCGCCGAACATTTCAATTATCTGCACACACGCATGGACACCCAGCACGCACACAGGGCTTTTATTAGTATAGAAGATATACTGTGAATTATATGATGGGTTCATGGCTGGTATCCGTGCGTGTGTGCCAATAATTGAAGTGCGCATTTGCGGCGTGTCGTCCAATCACAGCCACCCCACATGCAACAGCGCCGCCCACACCTCCTCTCTCGACTTTGCTCCAAGTCACCCCCTCACTCTCAGCCCCCATAGACTCCGCAGTCACATGAACTCGCACTTAACCCTTTAGCAGGCAGCTCAGGCTGCAGACCAGCAGTCTCCTCAGCACTGGGCCCATGTTACTGTGGAGTCTGTGGGGGCTGAGATCGAGGGGGCAAAGTCGAAAGAGGAGGTGTGGGCAGTGCAGTTGCATCTAGGGCAACTGTGATTGGATAGCACGCCGCGCATGTGCACTTCAATTATCGGCACATACACATGGACACCAGCCCTGAGCACGCACACAGGGCTTTTATTAGTATAGATAGCTTAAACCATTAGATAACAAACCATATAATTTATCAACCACTGATTAGACCAGCCATAAGCTCGGCCTAAATACCAGAATCATCTCGTCCGTTCACCACTTCTCAGTCAGCGACTTTACCCCCCTTCTAATAAAGTGACTGTGACAATCAGAAAAAACTAACAGCACAAAGCAGCAGCCACCACAAATATATACTTCTTGGCGATACCACCTGTAATTATTTACCCAATTCCCTAACTGTTGCTGGGTCCCCTAAATCTTCCTAGCCCAGCAACAATTCTACCATAAGACACCTCACTGACCAATCCCTTGCTACCTGCCCTAACCTAGTAACTGGGGCTATTTTTAGTCCCCCTGACCAACAATTTTGGCAGGAAAATTCCCGCCAAAATGAGCTAACGGCTACCATGATCATAATCCCATGAGGATCCCGCCATGTGGAATTTTCGGGGTCCTGACATTCACTGTGCATGGCCCTGGGAATGCCAAAGTGAGGACTACCAGCATGAACTGAGAGTACTACTACCACCATCATAGCCACCACCACTCCTCTCATCCGCGCCTCTCCTGTTGGTTGCTGCATTATTAACTTGAAACTCAAGGAATTCTGAGAAGTTCCAGCGTTATATTAGTGCAGAAGGAAGAAGCTAACTTCTCCTCCACTTGGGTTTACTATAGAAATCACTGTAGCTGACAGGTAAGTGAACTCGGTTTACAATAGACTCTGCTCAGCTTATAGCTAGAATCAGTCTATCATATAGATGACAAAGGGGGGGAAGCGGCTTACTTCTCCTCCTATTGGGATATTACAGGAATCATTGTTGCTACAGCCTGAGACATAACTGCAGGACAAATAGACCAGACCTAGGATTTGTAATATCCTCTAAGTCACAGACTGGGGCAGTTTACTGCCAGAAACATGGAATACAGGTGACATTTACAATTTCATGGACAGAGTAGGGAAGTAAGTAATATTAGAACATTATGAAAACTGCAAGATATTGTGATCAGATGGGGAACTTTTGAGGGTAGGACTGCATGCCTATGGTATTCCAACACCTGCATTATAGAACATACTTTATATCCTCGCATGAATGTTGCCCCTTTTACAATTGTTACATATAGACAGAATATAACTTGAGGGTTCCGTAAATAAGTTCTGGCTCCTGAAAATGGAGATTGTTGTAATAAGGGAATCAAAGGCATACACCTCTAACTTTCATTTATCTAATATCATAGTCTCCCTCCTGTCCCCACTTTACTTATTGATACAAGATCTGCTTCCCTCCCATTCAGGTCATTGAGAAAATCATCAGGACTTCTGGCCAGACTGAACTTTTATGAAAATGTGGCTCAAGAAAGATGAATGTCTTTCCCTATAAAAAGGTCACAAATGAAAAATATATTCACAGAAAAACACTAAGAACAGGTAATTTCATCAAACAGAATCCAAATCTATTCTCTGTCCTCTGGTTTTTAGATTTTGTCTCTGTCATCACTGACACTAAATTCTTCAGCAGTGACATTTTTTTTATTGTTTCGCGCAGAAGTTTCAGGTGAAGAGGTGGTATTTAGTAAGGAAGGAGGACTTCAAGAATTCCCAAATGAACAACAGGTAGCAACAACATAATAAAACTGCTCATGTGTTTCGATCTAACTGATCATAATCATAGCCTCGAAACGCGTGAGCTGTTTTATTATGTTGTTGTTACTTGTTTGGAATCTACAATTAAGCTGAAGATTTTTCGTTGATCCTTGGAGATGATGGCATCTTCTATCTCAAGCTGCCATACACCCATCCAAAAATGTCTTCACTATCACATAAATTCTAAAGGGGTTTTCCAAGTGATTTTTAATGATGACCCATCCTCTGGATAGGTCCTCTTTATATGATCGTGGGGGTCCGACACCTGGGACCCCCTTGATCATCTGTTTGAGAAGGCAGCGGCACTCGCAGTAATGCCGCGGCCTTCTATCTGCTTACCAACCACAGTACCATACGTTGTGCTTGGTTCATTGGTCACATGGCCTAGGTACAGCTCAGCCCCATTGAAGTGAATGGGGCTGGGCTGTGATACCAAGCACAGTCGCTATGAGAAGGCAGTGGTGCTACTGCAGACGATAGGTCATCAGTAAAAAAAAACACTTTGAAAACCCTTTTAATGGAAGAATTAAAAATGGAGAAATTGTCTATAACACCCAATCAACTTGAAAGCTTTCACAATGTGGAATTCGATTGCTTGCTTTGTGCATGTGCTTCACTTTTCCTTCACACCCATGAGAAGAATGGAGCATTGAAGACTGAGACTGTGGGAAACATAAATTACCTCCTACATTAACTATGCATGCCAGCTCTGAAACTCTTGGAAAAGTGGGCAGATCTATCAGATGCCTCAGAAGCCTTCCTGCACCTTCCAGAGAGCAGCCCGAACCGTGCCAGGGTGCTGCATTATCAGACTAAATCTCAGCATCCAAGCACACATTAAGGGGGAATGCAGAGTCATGGACTGCTGTTACATTAAGGATGGCGTTGAAGGGGCATTATATGCCCAAAATGAAAATTCTTAACACAAAATTAATTAAGACCCAGAATATGTGCACTGTAAAGAACAAAAATTAGTTTAAAAAAGACTCCTTTACCCAGTGTTGTTATTGGTCCCATGCTCTCTGATTCTGCTCCACTAGGAACCAAAAGGGTGACATCCGGACTGTTGTCACCTGCTCTTCTGCTGCCATTCATTGGCCTCAATGGTCATGTGCCACTTGGGGGCACATCACTGCTGAGACAGCAGCAGGGGCAGGACCGTTTGGCCCTGGAGTGGAACAACTCAGAAGAGGCGAGTGTTTTTTTTTCCCTTTATTATAAACACTTTCCAGTCCTTAATTTTGAGTTAGGGGTCGGACAACCCCTATAGGCCCCATGCACACGACTGTGTGTGTTTTGCGGATCCGCAAAACACGGAAGCCGCTCCGTGTGCCTTCCGCAATTCGCTGAATGGAATGGGGGGCCCATTGTAGAAATGCCTATTCTTGTCCGCAAAACAGACAAGTGGGGCCACGGAACAGAGCAACGGAAGTGAATGGGTCCGCGCCCGAGACGCAAAATATGCGGCTCGGACACGGACCAAACATACGGTCGTGTGCATGAGGCCTTAAGCTTTCTGGATGTTTCTCCCAAAAAGCTAGTATTATGCCATTAACTCTATAATCTACACATTAAACATTAAAAACAATAATTGCTTCAGGTTGTTGGCGGGGTTGTCAACCATCCGGAAATTTCTGGACAGTCCGTAAAAACTTTTTTCCTGTGTCCTTGAAAAAAAAAATAGATGCGTCCGTTATTTTTTTTTAGGCTGGGGGTACTTCACTAGATTATTTTGGTGGTAATTCTAATCATTTTACAGCTCATGGTAAATGCTAGTAATGAGTTATCAGTATATTGAGCCATAGACATGCATTACTTATAATCTTTATAATTCATTATAGTTTTCACATTTGTCTGTAAAAAAATGTTGGCTGTCTATGATTTTGGGATAAGTTGTCGAGAATAAAAAAAATTCTGGTTGGCAACCCTGGTTGGTGGTGACAGGTCCGATTAGTTAAAAGGGTTTTCTGAGATTTTTTCTGATGGTCTATCCTCAGTATAGGCCATCAGTATTTTCCTAGACATCTGATATTAAACTGATTTTTTGTTGAATACAGCACCAGACTGGCCCACCAGAGTCACAAAGAATCCTCCAGTGGGCCAAGATCCAGAGAAAAAAAAACATTTGGAGCTGCCTTTGGAGACAATAAATTGTCACTAGGGTCTAATTCTTTGAATTAAAACTTATTAGACTCTATTGATGATATGGGGATTGGCCCCTGAGAATAATTTTCGATGGTGAGCCCAAGGAACCCCAATACGACCCTGGTTGAACGGTAGATTATGGTGATCCCTGATACTTCAAGAAAATCAGATGTTAATGGAAAAGGCACATGCACAATGCCATCATGGGGGGGCATGCATCTTTGTCTAGGCATGCACATAAGGCATACATTGCAATGTAGTGGTCACAGTACGGACTAAGACGACATGTAGCGGCACAGTAGGTAGGAATTTTTTACATATATCCATTTATTAGAACCGCATTAAAGTCCCTTTAAGACGGATATGCTATAAAAGTGTGCATTAACCCCCCCCCCCCAAACTGACAAGATAATTGTGAACATTGAGCAGCAAGTATTGTCTTCTCCACATTACAGGAAGATTTTGTCTGCCTTTAATTTTCTCTTTGCCGTTATGAGCTCTTCACGACAGTGCTGAAGATCGGGGTCACGGGGTGAGGACGGGAAGGCACGGCGCTATAATTTACTATAAAACGTATCATTAATGTGTTTTACTTTTCTCTTCATTATTCCTTCCAGACACAATGACAAGATCTGGGAGGAGAGGAAGCAACAACAGCGCCAATTATTCCACACAAAAAGTTTCACTGAGATTAGTGTCTGCATTCAGAGCAGAGACTGAGTAAATGATTGCTGGAACTGAATGGCGAGTGGAGACCGGTAAGATGGTGGACTGACAGAGAAGACAAAGAAGTGACCTCCAAACCTGGTGAACGCAGCAATAAGATCACAAATCCGATTTTTTGTTGTTTCGTTTTGTTTTCTCCATTAACATCTAGAGATGCTTTCAAAGTTCTGCTGGTTGCCCTTGGAAACAGACAATGGTTTAGCCCCACCCCCTTTGTCAGACATATGACTTAAAGGAGTATTCTCATCAGTAGGATATGCCATCAATGTCACATAGGAGCAGGGACTCCCATAGCAGTAAATGAAGCGCACACTGCGCATGCGCAGCTTCCCTCAGTTCACTGCTTTGGGAGTTCCGAAAATAGCTGAGCTCTGGCTTGGCTATTTATGGCAGTTCCATAGCAGTGGAGAGGAGGCGCTCTAACGGTGGTGCGTTCTCCATTCGCCACTATGGCACACTCACTTGGATATTTTCAGAACTCCCATAGCAATGAGTTCCGTTGTAACTGTCATCTGAGCTCCTATAATGGACTGCTATCTGGTAGCAGCAAAATTCTGAATCTAGCTTTAGACCTGATTAGAGAAGAACACATCATGTAACTCACTTATTTTATGGAAGGTGGTTTGTCAGGGATAGGGGAGAGATTTGGGTTGCTGATGATACGTTGTAGCAAGTCCACCAGCAGTAAGCAGAGTTAGCACGGCTAGATGTCAACAAGGAATGTTCCCATTCATTCACATTAAGCAGTGATGTTAAAAAGAGGGAGGAATCAAATCACAAAACATTTTATAAAACGTTTCATTATCCAATTATTAAGGGGGTATTTCCATTTTAGACATTTATTTCAACTAGAGGTCTCATTCCAGATCAGGAGTCTTTTCCCCACTGAGATACATTAGCGTGGCCTGGTGTAGAACAAATTCATAATCTTGCGAGGCCACGCTATATACTAACCTCAACTTCATTCCAGTGGCTAATCATTTCAAATTTGCAAATTGGGTGCCATAGGTTTAGGAGGTTGATATTTAAAAAAATGAGGGGAGGGCAGAGGCAGATAAAGGAAAGAGGAAAGAAGCATTAAGTGTTCAATTCCTTACAACGCCACCACAGGAAAAACAATGTGTAGTACCCGAGACCTGGGGGTACAGCAATTTATATATAGTTTGTATTGGTATGTATTTTGCATAGTTTTATTGTTAACTAGCTATTTGTTCCAGGAGGGTATAGATGGCAAAGGGTTAACAAGGAACAGAGTAAACCTGGCAGGAATGGGCTGGTCCTGCTTCCTGCCAGGAGACAGAAGGGAAAGGAAGTAGATTGCAGAGCCCCTGCTCCTGTTACAGATTCTTCAGAGAGAACTACTCAGGCCAAACTCAAGTGAAGTCTTGAGGTGCTAGACAGCAGAGTGAACTGCTACAACCAGCATCGAAAACACTACTGCAAGGTGAGGGATTTCAGCCAAGACACCCATCACACAGAACGGTACTAGACCAGTACCAGCTAAGTGCCCCATCCAACCTGCCTCCATAATCCTTACTAGTGCCAGAGAAGAATTGCACTAAAGCCTGTTGCTACTGAATGTATTTGAAGTTCTAAGTTGCACTTAGTAAAAAGACTATCACATTTAATGCTGGCCTCATTCTTCAGTACTACATTTCCACAGCACTGATCCCCAGAGAGCAATGGCCTGAGGGAGTTCATCGTGACTAGTGTTAAGCGAGCATGCTCGGCACATTGCGGTGTTCGGCTGAATACCGCGTGTGCTCGATTGCGATGCTCGAGTCTCCTCCCCGCATGTTTGCTACGCAGCCAATCAACGTGCAGGTAAGTACTGCCACTCACTGTAATGCTGTAGCCATGTTGGTTAAAGGCAATACAGTGATTGGCTGGCCGGAAAGCGTCATTGGGTGCTATAAAGCACCAGATGACGCGTAGTTTGGCTCAGTCTTGGCTCACAGTCAGTGCTGTAGAAGGGACAGATAGTATAGGGAATTGAATTTTATTTTTTTGTTAGGCAGGGTTGGTGTTAGAGACCCAAAAGTCCTTTTAAGGACTATTGTTGTGTCTGGCAGCAATGTATATTTTTAGCGCAACCTGCGCTAAATTGCGTGCAATTGTAGAGACCCAAAAGTCCTTTTAAGGACTATTTTTGTATCTGGAAGCAATATATATTATTAGCGCAACCTGCGCTAAATTGCATGCAATTGTTAGAGACCCAAAAGTCCTTTTAAGGACTATTGTTGTATATGGCAGCAATATATATTATTAGCGCAACCTGAGCTAAATTGCGTGCAATTGTTAGAGACCCAAAAGTCCTTTTAAGGACTATTGTTGTATCTGGCAGCAATATATATTATTAGCGCAACCTGAGCTAAATTGCATGCAATTGTTAGAGACCCAAAAGTCTTTTTAAGGACTATTGTTGTATCTGGCAGCAATATATATTTTGAGCGCAACCTGTGCTAAATAGCGTGCAATTGTTTGGCTGCTGCAGACAGCGACATAATCTGTGCTACATCTTTTGTGTAACGTTTGCGCATCCTAAAAATATCTGTGGCATCCAGTGTACTTTTTCCGTAGATGCTGGTGACAGTGACATTACCTGCACTACATTTCCTGTATAACGTTTGCGCATCCCAAATATCTGTGACAGTGACTGTAATTTATTTGCGCATACACTTAAAAAAAAAAAAACTGTGCTACTGTACGTGTGACATACTTGCAAGCATATATACCATTTAATATGATGAAGGCAAGCAGTAAGGGACTGGGAAGTGGCCGTGCTGCTGATGGAGCACGCAGAGGCTGTGGCCCTGGGCACGTTAAAACTGTGCCTGCTGGCAGACCACAAAAAACACACTCATCCACGATACCTAGCTTCATGTCCGAGTTTGCAGGGCGGCGCAGGACATTGCTCTCGAAGTCAGACCAGTGTAGGTGGTCGGTTGGATTGCAGAAGATAATGCTTTCAGTCGGTTAAGCACCACCCTGTCTTCCACAAAGTTCAGTCTCAGTAGCCAAGAATCTGGTCAACAGAATCCTCATCCTGATCCCACACTCGAATATTCTGAGGAGCTCTTTTCATTCCCATTCCTTAATTTGGGCCTCTTGCCAAGCCCGCTTGAAGAGGGACATGAGGCGATCTTGTGCCCTGATTCCCAAACTCTTTAGCATCCACAGTCAGAAAAAGATGACGGTGAGGAATGGCAATTAGTGTTTCACCAGGTGGAAGATGATGACGAGACACAGTTGCCAATAAGTCAACCGCAATTAGTGTTTCAAGAGGTTGATGATGAGGATGAGACACAGATGGCAATAAGTGAGGTTGTTGTTAGGTCAACAAGTCAGCAGGATGACCAGATTGAGGAAGTGGAAGAGGAGGTGGTGGACGATGAAATCACTGACCCAACCTGGGAAGGTTGCAAGCCGACTGAGGACAGCAGTACAGAGGGGGAGGGATCCGCAGCACCACAACAGGCTGGAAGAGGCAGTGAGGTAGCAAAAGGGAGAAAGCAGGCCACACCAAACAGGCCCGCAACTGTTCGCCGGAGCACCCCCTTGCGGAAATCTCCCTTGCCAAGAGGTAGGTGTTACGCAGTCTGGCGCTTTTTGAGGAAAGTGCGGACGATAAAAGAATTGTCATTTGCAACCTGTGCCGTACCAAAATGAGCAGGGGAGTGAACACAAGCAACCTCACCACCACCAGCATGATATGCCACATGGCATCAAAGCACCCTATTTGGTGGGCCGAACGCCTGGGTCCACAATCAGTGTCTGCGTGTCACACCACTGCCTCCTCTTTCCCTGTGTTACGTGCTGGCCAATCCCCTGTCTAAGACGCAGGCCCGGATGCCTCCTGACCTGCACCTGAATTTTCACAAGCACCATCAGCTAGCACATACACTTCTGTGTCCCAGCGCAGCATACAGATATCCATACCCCAGGCCTTAGAACGAAAGCGCAAATACCCAGCCACCCACCCACAGGCCATAGCACTAAATGTACACCTTTCCAAATTGCTGGCCCTGGAAATGTTGCCATTTAGGCTTGTGGACACGGAGGCTTTCCCCAGCCTGATGGAGGCAGCCGTCCCTCTTTACTCAGTCCCCAGCCACAACTATTTTGCCCGGTGTGCCATCACCGCCCTACACCATCATGTGACCAACGCAGTTATTGGGAAGGTCCACTTAACGACTGACACATGGACAAGTGCTTGTGACCAGGGATGCTACATTTCCCTGACGGCACACTGGATGAACGTTGTGTGGCCGGGAGCGTACCCTGGGATGGCACAGGTGCTACCGACGCCAAGGATTGCGGGCCCTACTTCCATCAGGATTTACGCCACCACCTTCATTAGTGGCTGCAACGCCCCCTTCTCCTCCTCCACTTCCACCTCTGAATTCTCATCTTGCAGCACCAGTCAGCCATCAGTCAGTAGTTGGAAGCAGTGTAGCACTGCAGTGGGGAAGCGGAAACAGACCGTGCTGAAACTTATTTGCTTAGGTGACAAACAGCTCACCACCGCAGAGCTGTGGCAGGGTAGAGGACCAGACTGTGCAGTGGCTCTCGCCACTCAACCTACAATCAGGCAAGGTTGTGTCTGATAATGGCCCTAACTTGGTGGCGGCTTTGGAGCTCAGCAAGCTCACACACATACCATGCCTAGCCCATGTGTTAAACTTAGTGGTTCAGCGGTTTCTCAAAATCTACCCCAAATTGCCTGAGCTACTGGTGAAGGTGTGCCGCGTGTGTGCCCATTTCCAAAAGTCATCTACAGCTGCCACCGGTCTGGCAATGCTCTGTGTCTTACAACTATAGGGTGCCTAAGCTGGACCTGTGGCACGAACTGGCGTTCTACGCCTTGGAGGTGCTGGCCTGCCCTGCGTTTTGTCAGAGCGGGTATTTAGTACCGCTGAGGACATAATAACTGATAAGCGCATCCGCTTGTCAACTGAAAATGCTGACTGGTTGACTCTTATAAAAATGAACAAGGTCTGGATTGCCCCTGACATCGCTACTTCACCAGAGGAAAGCGGCTGAACATAAAGGCACTTTAAATGTGGCTTTTATGGTGTATTGCATACACTTTATTCCCATGCACCCCTTCCACCACAAAAAAGGGTATATGGCTCAATCTTCCTTTTCTCGTCCTCCTCCATCATATCAACATGCTAATTAGGCTGCCCTCGCTCCTAATGTTTTAAAGGGTCAGCTGAGCAGCAGGCCCTCAACCATAATTTTTTCAATGGTCAGCTGAGCAGCAGGCCATTGCCCATAATTTTTGTCCATGGTCAAATCAGCAGCAGGCCCTCGTCCCTAATGTTTTAGAGAGTCAGCTCATCAGCAGACCCTGAACCATAATCTTTTTCGATGGTCAGCTCACCAGCAGGCCCTCAACCATAATTTTTTTGATGGTCAGCTCAGCAGCAGGCCCTCAACCATAATTTTTTTGATGGTCAGCTCAGCAGCAGGCCCTCAACCATAATTTTTTTGATGGTCAGCTCAGCAGCAGGCCCTCAACCATAATTTATTTCGATTTTTTCGATGGTCAGCTTAGCAGCAGGCACTCGCCTCTAATGTTTTAGATGGTCAGCTCAGCAGCAGGCCCTTGCCCCTAACGTTTTAGAAAGTCAGCTCAGCAGCAGACCCTTACCCCTAATGTTTTAGATGGTCAGATCAGCAGCAGGCACTCGCCTCTAATGTTTTAGAGAGTCAGCTCACCAGCAGACCCTCAACCATAATTTTTTCAATGGTCAGCTCAGCAGCAGGCCCTCGTCTCTAATGTTTGAGATGGTCAGTTCAGCAGCAGGCCCTCACCCCTAATGTTTTAGATGGTCAGATCAGCAGCAGGCACTCGCCCCTAATGTTTTAGAGAGTCAGTTCAGCAGCAGACCCTCATCCCTAATGTTTTAGAGAGTCAGCTCACCAGCCGATCCTGAACCATAATTTTTTCGATGGTCAGCTCAGCAGCAGGCCATTGCCCATAATTTTTTCCATGGTCAAATCAGCAGCAGGCCCTCGCCCCTAATGTTTTAGAGAGTCAGCTCACCAGCAGATCCTGAACCATAATTTTTTTCGATGGTCAGCTCAGCAGCAGACTCTCAACTATAATTTTTTCGATGTTCAGATCAGAAGCAGGCCCTCGGCCCTAATGTTTTAGATGGTCAGATCAGCAGCAGGCACTCGCCCCTAATGTTTTAGATGGTCAGATCAGCAGCAGGCACTCGTCCCTAATTTTTTTCGATGGTCAGCTCAGCATCAGGCCCTAGCCCCTAATGTTTTAGATGGTCAGCTCAGCAGCAGGCCCTCGCCCCTAGTGTTTTAGAGAGTCAGCCCACCAGCTGACCCTGAACCATCATTTTTTCAATGGTCAGCTCACCAGCAGACTCTCAACTATAATTTTTTTGATGGTCAGCTCAGCAGCAGGCACTCGCCCCTAATGTTTGACAGTCAACTCAGCAGGAGACCCTCACCCCTAATGTTTTAGATGGTCAGCTCAGCAGCAGGCCCTCGCCCCTAATGTTTTAGATGGTCAGATCAGCAGCAGGCACTCGCCCCTGTTTTAGAGAGTCAGCTCAGCAGCAGGCCCTTGCCCCTAATGTTTTAGATGGTCAGAACAGCAGCAGGCACTCGCCCCTAATGTTTTAGAGAGTCAGTTTACCAGCAGACCCTCAACCATAATTTTTTCAATGGTCAGCTCTGCAGCAGGCACTCGCCCCTAATGTTTTAGATGGTCAGCTCAAAAGCAGGCCCTCGCCCCTAATGTTTTAGATAGTCAGATTAGCAGCAGGCACTCACCTCTAATGTTTTAGAGAGTCAGCTCAGCAGCAGACCCTCATCCCTAATGTTTTAGATGGTCAGATCAGCAGCAGGCCCTCGCCCCTAATGTTTTACATGATCATCAGCAGGCCCTTGCTCCTAATGTTTTTGAGGGTCACCAGCAGGCCATCAATCATAATTTTTCAAGGATGTGTATGATGCCCTCCTTTATGTGTAATAAAGGGTGTATTGGAGTGCCGGTTCCTTGTAATTTTTGGCAGCCCTTTCATTTAGACCATAGGCTTTATGAGTGTAGGAGTCCCACTACCTGAACAATTGTAAAATTTACGTACTACTCGGACAACATCGTTCCCAGCGGCGACCTGGGAGTCCAAGATGCATCCAGACATCCTCCCCATGCTGTTCCCGAACCATTTCAGTGGTGTTTCCATCAATTTCACACCTTTTCATGTGAACCAGACATCCTCCCCTCTTCAGAGCAGCGGGTGTCTGGTTTAATGCTCGGGTTCTCCCATTGAGTTCCATTGTGCTCGGGTGCTCGGTAGAGCACCCGAGCATCTCGAGGTGTTCTACTCGAGCACCCGAGCACTTTGGTGCTCGATCAACACTAATTGTAACAACACTTTATCACTACCACTCCTATCCTCCACACTGGCATTACACCTCATGCACATGACCGTATGTATTTTGTAGTCTGCAAACTGCGGATCCACAAAATAGAGATTCAGCCGTGTGCATCCACTATGCCCTTTACAGATAAATGATATGCTTTTTCTATGACCATCCCATGATCTAAAATCTGTGATAATCTGACATCAGAGGTAAAGTCATTATCATTACCGTATACCTACTCACTATATACCAGGTGGTGGGGGAGAGGTCGTCATAGTCTTCCTCAGTAACAGTCTCCTTGTATTTTCCGCCCGGAACTGTCACATTCTTAGTTTATTGTGTGATATTATTAATAGGAGCCTCTGTGCATTAGTTTCTTTCCAGTAACCGCTGGCACGCAGCCGCCTCTTACCATAATTCTGACTCAGTCGGTATCTCTAAGCTACCGGCTCCATCATCCTGTTGTTGTATAGATGGCAGCCAGACGGGAGGATGAAGTGGGCAAGTACTGCCAAATGCCAAAGAAACACTTAGAGAGGGCGTGAGGAGTTCAGCAATTAGATGTCACCAGAGCATTGGGCCAACATAAGGGTGACTGATGAGAATTCCTGCGCTAACACCTCTGCATCCAGCCTCCTTACAGCTCAGGTTTAACCCTTGGAAATCAGGTCAAGACATGGAAAGTATGGAATTTCTTCTTATTTTGATTGCGCTCATTATATGATGCTAAACTATCAGTGTGAAGGCTACTATAAAATAACATGAATAACGTATACAGTTCAAGTAGACTTATGGGAAAGAGAGCAAGTACCGATGATCTGGAAATGTCAAGAAAAGGTGAAAACAAAGTCTCATCAGCAGTTTAGTGGCCTTTTCAGGTTAAAGCATAGACACTTGATGAGTTATGACCTAATACCTGTTCTATTATACCTTAAAGGAACACTCCACATTTAATACTGCTCATTATATATATAAAGAAGACGTCTTCAAATGTGTCTGTTTTAGCAGATACCTTGTTATAACAAATCTGGGGCACTTAGTCTTCTGACATTACGATATGCAATTTCTTTATTATTCCTACTTAAAATTATGAATGTATTGCTCGCTGTCTGCAATAAAGGTTCAGATGGGTGTTACCAGTCGGGGGTTGTGTGCGTCCCTGCACAGTCTTATACTAACTAATTAATGCTGTCAATGTCAGCCTGTGCAGGAACACCCCCCCCCCCCAAACTGGTAACACCCATCTGGAACTTCATTGCAAACTGCTAGCAATTCATTCAACTTCTAGCAGGAATAACAAAGGAATGACACAACATAGAGTCATAGGAATAGATGCTCCAGAATTGTTATTGCATGGGGGTGCAAGTGGTCACTAAAACTGACATGTTAGGAGAGGAGACAGGTCCCCGTCAAGTAACTTTATAACCACTTTTATTGCTCTTGTGCTGATTTTCTGTTACATGATGATTTTGTCACCATTCAGATCTATGGGTAAATTATTTGGCTGCTTTCTTGATTAAAACGAGCAATGCATTGTGGGATCTCAGACAATTGTAACATCATTGAAACTGAGCTCTTAGGTCACCTGTCTGACAACAGGGGTTGGAACCAAAGGCCCCTTTCAGAGGAGCGAGTTCCACACTCCGGACTCGCAGCGTAGGTATGAGACAGCTCCCACCCTGACCTCCCAGCAATGACAGGGTCTCATAGCATTATATTAATTTATGATGCTATGTAACCCTTACAGTTCTGGAATGTATCCAATAACACTGACATAATGCTGTCAGTGTTATCCAATACATGACAGACCTGTAAGGGTTACACAGCATCACAAATCAATATAATGACCCCGTCAGTCCTGGTAGGTCAGGACGGGTGCTGCTGCATACTCACGCTGCGAGTCCAATGTGTGGAACTTGTTCGTCTGAAAGGGGCCAAACTCACTTGTTTCAAGGGTGGCAAGTAGAAATTTTGAAAGCAGCTCTGGATGTGAAAGTGAGAACACATCAAATAATGAGTGGTCTGGTAGCAGGGGTGTAGGAACAGGGGACGCAGAGGTAACAGCTGTACCTGGGCCTTGGTGCCTATGGAAATGAAATCTCTCTTCCATCTGAGGCACAGAAATTGTTTTTCTATGGGTCAAAACATAGACGCAAATAAAAGTGTGAAGTATGGAAATCAAATCTGAAAATCTTGCGCACACAGCGGCTTCCTTGGGGAGATCTCCTCTGTGCGCTCCTTCAATCCTGCAGAACGGCTGCCAGTCATTAGCTGGAGCTGCGCGGTGCAATAATTGAACGCCGGTGGACCCACCCTCATTTGCATAGCCCTTTTTTTGAGTGGCAGCTGTACATGAAATGCCAGATCAGTTGAAAGCATGTTGTGAGCTGCTACTAATGATCCGATTGCTCGAGGGAAGCCTGCCATATTGTAATTTGGCTATCAGGCATGAAAGGAATAATTCCAAGTGCCAGGGATGCAAAGCTGAATAAATGTTTCAGTGCTGCAGGTTGCCAGCGGTGACACTTCTGATTTACTAGAAGCGGAGGCCCTGTTGCCTCTGGGGTTGGGGGAGTTGGTATTATATCTGAGCGGCGTATAGAAAACATTAGTAGAGGAAAATAGCTGCAGTGTAGGATGGGGAGGCCGGGCCCTGGTCCCAGGGGCCCCACAATGTTTACAACTAATGACTGGATGAAAGGATTTCTTCACCTGCTGTAATGACAAGCAAAATAAGATTTGCTTCCTTGAGATGGGAAGTAATGGGAGCTTTAACCCTTCGTGTCCTGTCACGTACAAAGATGTAGGAAAATTTTGCCCAGGCAAAGTAAAAAAAACTTGTGCAGGTCAGCCTTAGGGCTCATGCCGACCGTTGCCGTATTGCGGAACGCATTTGCGGATCTGCAATACACGGGCACCGTTCAGTGTGCATTCCGCATCACGGATGCGGACCAATTCGCCTCCGCATGTCCGCAAATTCGGAGATGCGGAACGGTGCGGAACTTGCTCTCTCTTTTTGCGGAATGGACGAATGCAGACCCATTCAAGTTGAATGGCTCTGGATTTATCCCGGCGGCTGTATGGAGGTTGCTCATGCATTGGGGACCGCAAATTGCAGTCCTCAATGCATGGAACGGGCCACCTATGGCTGTGTGAAACACCCCAACATATCAGACTCTCACCTACAGTGGAATCCTTCAAAAGAAAACCTAAAACCCACCTCTTCAGACAAGCCTCCAACCAGCGACCCTGCTGCTCTATACCGCCATGACCAGCTTCACCCTCGCCTACTGTGTCCTTCTCCCATACCATGTAGATTGTAAGTCCTCACGGGCAGGGCCCTCTCTCCTTCTGTACCAGTTTCTAACTCGTCTTGTTTATGCTTAGTGCAATTGTCTGTATTATGTATGTATACCCATTTTCATATGTACAGCACTATGGAATGAATGGCGCTTTAATAATAAATAATAATAATAATATGGTTCTCAGAGTACAATTATACAGTGCCCATGTAATACAATCATACCGCAGGTCAGCCATTCCTGCAGTGCAGGAGGCTTTACATGACTGTGATCCTGTGCAGTGGAATAACCAGAGTTCTATGGACCCAGGGCAAACTTGGGATTGGGCTCCCCCCCATAATATGTTTGAATGTGTTGTACGGTGCCGCTGATTACTACACAATGCATCTACACCATGTGTGGACTCCCCGACCCCTACAAACTAACTCGTACATGTACGGCGCTGGCTACTGTGTTTAAATACCAGTGCCGTAGTACTAAGGCAGGCTGATCAACTGCAGGGGTCGGGCAGTCACTGATAGCTGGACCCCTGCTGTATGCGACAGCATCGGTGAAAACACTGATGGCGGTGCATTAACCATAGATGTGCCGCGGTCAGCGCTGACCTCATCACGTGCAATGTACAGGGAGGGAGGGAGCTGCCATCGCGCTGCTGTGACGGCAGCCCGATGACTTCCTTAGGCATCGTGGCTGCCTTCCTGTAAGCCTGTGGATCTCACAGGAAGCAGTCTGTAAGTGTATTACACTGTGTAATACACTTAACAGCCAATGCATTACAATACAGATGTATTGTAATGCATTGTACAGGGGATCAGACCCCCAAAAGTTGAAGTCCCAGAGTGGGACAAAAAAGAAAGCAAAAGAATAAAGTTTTACATAATAAAAAATGTAAAGTTTCAAGTAACAAAAAAAGCGTCCTTTTCCCAAAATTAATTTAAAAAAATTGCAAAAAATAGGTTAAAGAAAAGAATTGCCGTGTCCAGCTCTATAAAAATATCACATGATCTACCTCGTGTGCTAAAACACCCATTTTCTTGTCACCTTGACTCACAAAAAGTGTAATACCAAGCGTTCAAAAAGGCGTCTGTATTTTAAAATGGTACCAGTCAAACAGTCATCTCATCCCGCAAAAAATTAGCCCCTACCTAAGACAATTGCACAAATTAAAATTAAAAAAAGTATTGTATAATGCCGCACTAGGGAATTAAGGGCTATGGAGTGGTGCTCCTATACCAATCGATATGCCCAATCGATAAAATAAAAGTAGAAAGTAATTTAGGTAGGGCACACACCTATATCTAGATCACATGTATCAACCGCGTGATTTAAAATACAATAGATTTATTAAAAATTAAAACAATTCATAAAAGTGCAAAGTGAACGTGATTGATCAAAGATAATGTCTGGAGACATATGGAATAATGTTAAGAAGAGTACAGTTGGATAGTCCAATATTAGATCCTCGAATTTTTTGCAGAGATATAATGACATTGGCCAATGATATAAATGTGTATTGTACCCTAGTATCAAAGAGTGAACAATACACATTTATATCATTAGCCAATGTCATTATATCTCTGCAAAAAATCGAGGATCTAATATTGGACTATCCAACTGTACTCTTCTTAACATTATTCCATATGTCTCCAGACATTATCTTTGATCAATCACGTTCACTTTGCACTTTATGAATTGTTTTAATTTTTAATAAATCTATTGTATTTTAAATCACGCGGTTGATACATGTGATCTAGATATAGGTGTGTGCCCTACCTAAATTACTTTCTAAAATTAAAAAAAGTCTCTCAGAAAATGGCAACAGAAAAAAAAGATTTTATTCTGTTCAAAAAGGCTTTCACTGTGTAAAACTAAAGAAAAAGGAAAATTATAGACATATTATATATCACCGCATCCGTAACAACCTGCTCTATAAAAATATCACATGAGATGCCCCCTCAGGTGAATGCTGTAAAAAAAAAAAATATGCCAAAACAGACACTTTTTGTGAGGCAAGGTGACAAAAAATGGAACACCAAGCGATCAAAAGTCTTGTACCCAAAAATTTTATCAATCAAACCGCCATCTTATCCCGCAAAAAATTAGGCCCCACCTCAAACAATCAGCCAAAAAATAAAACAACTATGGCTCTCAGAAAATGGCAACACAAAAACAAGATGTTCTTCTGTGTTAAACTTAGGGTCCATTAACACGTCCGTAAGTGTTTTGCGGATCCGCAAAACACGGACACCTGGAATTTGCGGACCCCACATCGCCAGCACTATAATAGAAAATGCTTAATATTGTCCGCAATTTTCCGCAAGAATAGGACATGTTCTATTTTTTTTTAGCAAATGGAAGTTCGGATGCGGAAGTGCGGATCTGGAAATGCGGATGCGGACAGCACATAGTGTGCTGTCCGCATATTTTCCGTCCCCTTTGGAAATGAATGGGTCCACAAATTGGGGAACAGATGTGGACCCATATTGCGGACGTGTGAATGGAGCCCTAAGAAAAATAAAAATTATAGACATGGGTATCGCCATGTCTGTAACAACCTGATATATAAAAATATCACATGAGATGGCCCCTCAGGTGAATGCTGTAAAAAAAAAAAAAACACTATGCCAAAACAGCCATTTTTTTTTCACCTTGCCTCACAAAAAGTGTAATGCCAAGCAATCAAAAAGTCTTATGTACCCCAAAATGGTACCAATAGAAACGTCACCTCATCTCACATAAAATGAGCCCCAATATAAGACAATCACTCAAAAAATAAAAACCAATGGCACCCGTAAACCAATCCATCAAAATCTGCTTCAAAAGCCATATGGCGCTCCTTCCCTTCTGAATCCTGCCATGTGCCCCCCGGCAGTATACCACCACATATGGAGTGTTGCCGTATTCAGGAGACAATGGGTAACAAGTTATGGGGTGCTTTTTCTCCTGTCACCCCTTGTGAAAATGAAAAATTTGAGGCTAAAGCAACATTTTATTGGAAGAAATTAAACTTTTCATTTTTACAGCCAAGTGTTTCCAAATTCCGTAAAACGCTTAGGGGGTAAAATTGCTTAGTACCCCTCTTAATATATTCTTTAATGGGGTGTAGTTTCCAAAATGGGGTCACTTTTGGAGGGTTTCCACTGTAGGGGTACGTCAGGGTCTCTTCAAATACAAAAACCATTCTAGCAAAATCTGCCTCCAAAATCCATATGGCGCTCCTTTCCTTCTGACCACTGCCACGTGCCCATAGAGCAGTTTACCACCCCATATGAGGTATTTCTGTAAACTGCAGAATCAAAGTAATGTATATTGAGATTTATTTTCATGTTAACCCTTGCTCTGTTGCAAGAAAAAATTGATTAACAAAAAAATGAAATTTCACCTCTATTTTCCTTTAACTTTTGTTAAACACTGCAAGGGTTAACAAAGTTTGTAACATCAGTGTTGAATAATTTGAGGGGTGTAGTTTATAAAATGGGGTCATTTATGGGTGGTTTCCATTACGAAAGCCCCTCAAAACCACTTTATAACTGAATTGGTGCTTAAAAAAATAGTTTGGGAAATTTTGTTGAAAATTTGAAAAATTGCTTCTAAAATTCTAAGCCTTATAACGTCCTAAAGAAAGAAAATTACATTTACAAAATTATGCCAAATAAAGAAGACATATGGGGAATGTTCATTGATAACTATTTCATGAGGTATTACTATCTGTCTTAAAAGTAGAAGAAATAAAAATTTGGAAAATTGTGAATTTTTCCAAATTTTTTGTACATTTTGGATTCTTTTATAAATAAAGGTGAAATATATCGACTCAAATTTACCACTGTCATGAAGTACAATGTTTCACGAGTAAACAATCTCAGAACGGCTCGGATAAGTAAAAGCGTTCCAACGTTATTAGCACATAAAGTGACGCATGTCAGAGTTGCAAAAATCAGCCTGGGTTTTTAACGTGAAAAGTGGCTCGGTAGGGTAGGGGTTTAATTATGCCCGCAATTTATAAAATATAAATGACCTGTTTTAATGTCCCTTACTTTAATAAAATCCATGTGATGTAATTGATTAAATTAAAATGAATTACCTGATGGCTGTGCTTCTGACAATGCTGATGAAGCAAGCATGGCACAACATTGACAGATCTCTTCCCTCTCCGCAGTGCTCCTCCCCTGACCTTCCAAAGCTCCCCAACAGCCATTGGCTCCTCAAGTCAGCTGGTAGAGCTGGTAGCCTATGTAGGACCATATAACTTACTCCCAAACCGTCCCACCCTCTCTGTCCAGCACTATCCGCCTCCCCCAGCACCAGCATGTACACCAGCAATCCATCAGCAACCACCCCCCCCCCCACCCCTGAGCAACATCACCATTGATAACAGAACTAAGTAACATCAAGGTAAAACTGAACACGGGCCGACAATTGAATGGATCATCGCAAACAGCGTTACTACTAATGTTCATTAGCGATGATCTGGGAGTGTAAATGCACCACCGATTACCTGAACAAGCAAAACACCCCTTCATCGGGTAATTGTATCTTATGTGCAGCACAAAAGATCAACGTCTCAAAGTGGCAGATCATGCTGTGTAAACACGATCTGCTCCCGGGAAAGAATGAGACAGTATGGCGATGGCATTAGCGATTGCTCTCCCTCCCCCCATACTCTGGAGGAGATCGCTGCATGTAAATCCACCGGTCTCCTCTGCTAGCGATCAGGAGATTGTCGGGAAGGAACGCTTCCTTCCGGACAATTTGTTAGATCGTTGTACCATATAAAGGGTCCAAAACTCTCTCTCACAACCCTCCACTGAGCAAAAAAAAACAACACATATCTAACTTTGATAAGAAGACAGGATTTGCCACGGCTTTCTGTAGGCTAGCAGAAATGAGGAGCATGTAAGTGCTAGACACCTCCTCCCCTGGACCCCACAAGCGCTAAATGCCTCTGTGGTACAGACAGACACAGTACTGGATTACAGCACTGTACCTGTGTATACCAAGAAGCACTGGGGCGTTGCTGGGGTCTCAAAAGATCCAGGGCCCAAGCCCCAATGTATATGTTCCATATTCTCGAAGTATCTGCCCTGCCTCTCCCACACACACACACACCCTAGCACTAAATATATATTTTACTTGCTACATTGTCAAACATACAGGAGAATACAGCACCACATACCTATTACATCCAGTGCCTCACAAGTGATGTTTCCTCTGATGTAGACGTTTTCTTTCATCATCTTCTCCCTTTGGCCCATGACGACTTCTTTCATAGCATCTCTGCAGACTTTAACAATCAGACATCTTAGGTTCCTCACTTTTCTATGATTATCATCCTCTCACCCTGCCTGCCCAAAAATATTATCCTGCTGATGCCCCCAAATACCTTACAGCAGAAATTATATTGCCATACAGATTAGTCCCCATATAAAAGTCCTACCAATAGCAATAATTCTCTCCCAGAGTGCCCTTATTAGTAATAATGCACCATATCCTCAAGATAGGTCATCAATATCTGATCAACAGGGGTCCGACTCCTGATACACCTGCCAATCAGCTGTTTGAATAGAAGGCAGCTTTCGTACACAGCAATTGCAGTGGCAAGCAGGTGTAATTACAGGTATGACGTTCCTATTCACTTCTATGGGGCGGGTCCATTTATTCAAGTGAATACTACAAAGCTGTCCCATAAAAGTGAATGGGGTCGCTATACTTGCAATTACACTGCTCACCACTACAATTGCTGTGGTGAGCAGGTAAACAGAGCAGAGAAGGCAGCGCTCGTACAAACTCTGTCTTCTCTCCAAACAGCTGATTGGCGGGGTATGAGAAGTCGGACCCCCGTTGATCTAATATTGATGACCTATCTTGAGGATAGGTCATCAATAGGAGTAAAGCAGACAACCCCTTTATGGCTAGTAGCCTGATTCCTATCAGGGTGAATGGTGAGGCAGGAAACCATGGACTGCAGTACCTGCAGTATTCAGCTGTATCACCATCCTGATAATGGTGATACAGTTGAACTGATAAGGGCACTTGTGGTACCCGGCCGGGGACATAAGTACCTGATGTTCTCATTGTTAATAATGCTGGTAGCTTGAGAAGGGCTTAGGTGGCCCCCTGGGCAATAACCCACCAGGAAATCTCCCTGTAGGTTCTATTGCTAGTCCACCCCTGCCCTTCAGGAATGACTGATGATCCCTGCAAAAATTTCACAACCATAAGGTTGGCTCGGGGGAACACAGACGAAGGTAGCAAAAAAAACAAAAAAAAAAAACCTCATCTGTAACTCCACAACGAGGGAGCGTCACTTGGACGCTGAGAGTATGCTACTGTTACAATATTTGTACTGCCAAGATGTCTTTTTTGGCGGTTGATGTAAAAACAGAAAAAGGGGAATACGAAAACTATCCATCCCAACTTTTTTTATTTTTATAAATGCACCTACAATTGCAAGAGAAAGTATGTGAACCCTTTAGAATGATATGGATTTCTGCACAAATTGGTCATAAAATGTGATCTGATCTTCATCTAAGTCACAACAATAGACAATCACAGTCTGCTTACACTAATAACACACAAAGACTTAAATGTTACTATGTTTATATTGAACACACCATGTAAACATTCACAGTGATGGTAGAAAAAGTATGTGAACCCTTGGATTTAATAACTGGTTAAACCTCCTTTGGCAGCAATAACTTCAACCAAACGTTTCCTGTAGTTGCAGATCAGACGTGCACAACGGTCAGGAGTAATTCTTGACTATTCCTCTTTACAGAACTGTTTCAGTTCAGCAATATTCTTGGGATGTCTGGTGTGAATCGCTTTCTTGAGGTCATGCCACAGCATCTAAAATCGGGTTGAGGTCAGGACTCTGACTGGGCCACTCCAGAAGGCGTATTTTCTTCTGTTTAAGCCATTCTGTTGTTGATTTACTTCTATGCTTTGGGTCGTTGTCCTGTTGCAACACCCATCTAATGTTGAGCTTCAGCTGGTGGACAGATGGCCTTAAGTTCTCCTGCAAAATGTATTGATAAACTTGGGAATTCATTTTTCCTTCGATGATAGCAATCCGTCCAGGCCCTGACGCAGCAAAGCAGCCCCAAACCATGATACTTCACAGTTCGGATGAGGTTTTGATGTTGGTGTGCTGTGCCTCTTTTTCTCCACACATAGTGTTGTGTGTTTCTTCCAAACAACTCAAATTTGGTTTCATCTGTCCACAGAATATTTTGCCAGTACTGCAGTGGAACATCCAGGGGCTCTTGTGCAAACTGTAAACGTGCAGCAATGTTTCTTTGGACAGCAGTGGCTTCCTCTGTGGTATCCTCCCATGAAATCCATTCTTGTTTAGTGTTTTACGTATCTTAAATTTGCTAACAGGGATGTTAGCATATGCCAGAGACTTTTGTAAGTCTTTAGCTGACACTCCAGGTTTCTTCTTCACCTCATTGAGCAGTCTGTGCTGTGCTCTTGCAGTCATCTTTACAGGACGGCCACTTCTAGGGAGAATAGCAGCAGTGCTTAACTTTCTCCATTTATAGACAATTTGCCTTACCGTGGACTGATGAACAGCAAGGCTTTTGGAGATACTTTTATAACCCTTTCCAGCTTTATGCAAGTCAACAATTCTTAATCGTAGGTCTTTTGAGAGCTCTTGTGTGCGAGGCATCATTCACATCAGGCAATGCTTCTTGGGAAAAGCAAACCCAGAACTGGTGTGTTTTTTTTATAGGGCAGGGCAGCTGTAACCAACACCTCCAATCTCATCTCATTGATTGGACTCCAGTTGGCTGACACCTCACTCCAATTAGCTCTTGGAGATGTCATTAGTCTAGGGGTTCAAATACTTTTTCCACCTGCACTGTGAATGTTTACATGGTGTGTTCAAAAAAAACATGGTAACATTTAATTCTTTGTGTGTTATTAGTTTAAGCAGACTGTGATTGTCTATTGTTGTGATCATATTTTATGACTAATTTGTGCAGAAATCCATATCATTCCAAAGGGTTCACATACTTTTTCTTGCAACTTTATATGTATTTTGACATACATTAATTATCAATCCAATCCTACCAGATCGTATCCTAGATTGCAGTGTACACTGTTGTATTGCATTGTGGGTATTGTAGTTCTTTTTCCTACTCTACAATGACCACTGAAAATCTTATATCCTAAGTTAATTCAGGAGTATTTGCAACCATAATAGAGACACTACAGCTATTTGAAGCCAGACTCAGGCTAGGTTCACACAAAGTATTTTTGAGCAAGTATTTTGGTGCAGGTTTTGCACCAAAAATCCTTGCCGAAAACACATGCAGAACTTCCCCATTGATTTCAAAGAGGAATCTGCGTGCTAAACCATATGGCACTTCCGTTTGAGGTTTTAAAAACCACGCCAAGGGCGGAAAAAAAAAGCGCCCTGTCCATTCTTGACATACAGAATTCCATTCAAATGGCCAGGAATGAAAATCCTCCCTGAAACTGCAACAAATACCACATTAGAAAAACCATCAGGACAATAAACACATGAAAAAAACCTGATTACGCATCAGGTTTTTTCCAGCTCAGAAAATACCCATTGTGAACCTAGCCTTAGGGCACCTGCACATGTTGCAGTTTTGCGGTATGTGCATTTTTTCTGGGTGGATTCCCATGTGGAAAAACTGCAGTGTAGTACAGCACTGGCAAAGTGTATGAGATTAAACCAATCTCATGTACACCTTGTGGATTTTCTGCACAGAAATTGACCTGCTGTGAGTATTTAGAAATCTGCAGTATGTCAATTATGTTTGCGGTTTTAGCCGCGGATTTCACCCTTTTAGGCCTCATGCACACGGCCGTTGGTGTTTTGTGGACTGCTTACCGCGGATCCGCAAAACACGGAAGCTGCTCCACGTTCCGTCCGCAATTTGCGGAACGGAACGCGGCCCATTATAGAAATGCCTATTCTTGTCCGCAAAACGGACAAAAATAGGACATGCTCTATTTTTTTTGCGGGGGCACGGAACGGAGCAACGGATGCGACAGCACACGGAGTGCTGTCCGCATCTTTTTCGGCCCAATTGAAGTGAATTGGTCCGCGCCCGAGCCGCAAAATATGTGGCTCGGACGCGGACCACAACAACGGCTGAGTGCATGAGGCCTTAAAC
Organism: Bufotes viridis; assembly: GCA_033119425.1. NCBI lineage: Eukaryota > Metazoa > Chordata > Amphibia > Anura > Bufonidae > Bufotes > Bufotes viridis. The sequence continues at coordinate 100,533,918 of CM065594.1, read as the reverse complement.
TAAAGGGTGAGAACTGCAACAAAAGCGCATGACATCCGCACCAAAAACCGCAACACATGCAGAATCTGCACCAAAACTGCATAAAAAATGCACATAAATCTGCACTATTTATTGGAATTTTAGTGCATATGTGGTGAAATTTCTGTTTATGTTAATAATCCCATTGAAGTCTATGGGGAAAACCACTCTACATAAGGTGCGGAATTGCATAAACAATTGACATTCTACGGATTTAAAGATTTGCATGGCAGGTCATTTTCCAGACAGAGGAAAAATGCACAGTGTACATGAGATTTGTCAAATCTCATTCACTTTGCTGATACTGTATTACATCACGGTTTTTCCCACATGAAATCCATGCAGAAAAAATGTGCAGGTAACCTAAAAGTCTGTTGGGAATTGTAGTGATGCATCAGCTAGAGAGCCAAGGATTGGAGGCCACCACTCTGAACAGACACTGAACCAGCAGGGAGAAGCAGGAAGAAACGTGTTGTGCCCTGGAGCAGGGGTACTTTGAAGTCTGCACACTTGCCTGTTTTCACATGAAAACTCATCCACCCTTTACTTTACTTCACTTTAAAGGGTTAACTTGCATTGACTTATACGGTTTAATACTGTGTAACTGTATTTTATATGTATGTTGTGATATATATCCTGTTCATTTGCACTGTGTTTTCACAGCACTGTGGAAAGGGTTAATGAATACTGAGAGACTTTTGTGACTTTCTAGCTAATAATGAGACACTGGTAATTTTCTACATCTACTATATGGGTTTAAGGTTACTTTCACATTAGCGGCAACCTTCTCCGGCTGCCGCTAGTGCACGTGTGACACTGGAAGTCCGCTCCGGCTATAGTGAATGGGGCTGGCGGCACGCGTGCACTAGTGGCAGCACGGATAAGGCAGGCTGTTCACCCGCTGGAACAGCCTGCCGGAGAAGGCTGCCGCTAATGTGAAAGTAGCCTAAAGAAGACTATGTTTTGCTAAGTTGTTATGTCTGAAAAAACTGCTGTGTCATTGCCACTCAGTATCATTGAAGCTCTAAAGCAAGTCTATGAGAGACGTGAGTTGTAACATTGTATTTGTTTCTGCTGAGTTTCTCCACTCCACCCCTCCCACTAGAAGGTTCTAGTTCAGCTAGAAACTGTACGAGAGCGGTCAGAGCCCCTAGTGTTCTGTAGTTAGGGAACAGTGCTTAGAAGAGGAGTCTCTGCCAGACTACTTGAGTGACCAGAAGAAGAAACTGAGATAGAGATACTCTACCACAGACCCTGGATCATCAGTTTTTGGCCAGTGTACTAGCCTTCTGAGAGAGAGAGAGAGAGAGAGAGAGAGAGAGGGGGGGGGCAGCTAGCTCAGGCCTTTCCTCAGCATCAAACCCTTCTTCTGCCAGGGAGGAGACTGGAGAAACCAGCCCCATGTCTCGTCTGTATTATTTTGCACCTAAATTCCTCCAGTAAAGAAACATACAGGTTTACTGCAGACCCTGACTTGCAGACTCTGGACTTATTTCCCAATAGGGTGAACCACGCGCCTTACCATCCCTTCCAGAGAGCAGCAGCACATGGTGACATTTCGATGGTGTCTGGGGGACCCAGCGTTGGGGACACCCCAAACCTGGCCACTGCAATTGAGATGCAGTAGAATAGTTGTAAAACTGAGAGCCGCAGGTTGGAGACCATTGCTGTAGATTCTTTCAATAGAAAACCCGCAGAATTGTAAATGCAGCTTTGGATGTGACTGGAGTGCAAATATAATCTAACATTATGTATACATTCACATTCAGTTATGAATGTAAAGTGTCACTGGCTGTAAAATCCCAGCGCCATTTGTAAAACAAGCAATCCGTGACTGGAAATTCACAGCGACAGAAGCATTTAGACTGGACCAGATCTCTGGCTTCTCCATCACTATATGTTTCCACGCTGCCGCACTCTGTTCTTCAAATGTCCCGGCTTCACAGTAACAATCATAGGTGACATCCGGGGTCAGAGCATTTCAGCTTCTAGCGTTCTCAACCCCAGACTGTAAATGCCTTGAATAATCACAGTCCAACGCAGAGCTGCCATTGGTGCACGTCCTGATCGGAGCAGTCACTTCATGTTTGTGGCTTGGATAGCTGCGAGCTGAACACACGCCAAATGTTATAACAGACGGGAACATATGAAGTACAGACTGATGACACTAATAAGGGAATTAAAGGAGCCCAACAACTGCCGCTCTCGGTAAATCAATAAAGCTTTGCTTGTTTGTTTGTGCTGATTTTTTTTCCCCGACTCTTTCTTCGGGAAGAGGAAATTATCGCAGCTAACAGTTGGCCATCTCCATTCTTCTCCTGCACATAATTAAGAACATGTTGTGGCGTCTGTTTAAGACATCAACTTTCTCAAGGATGTCGTGTCCACTGCACTTTAAACAAAGACACTTCTTTTGGCACGGTGCCCCTAATTAATCTTCCGAGACTTGATTGCAGCGTGTGAGCAGGGAGGGAAAAAACATAAAAATAAAGCCTTGTCTATTTTATTGTAATGTTTCATCGCCATCGCAGTTTCCTCATCAACAGTGATCGTCAGGAGAGCCAAAGCCAACATTGCCAGAGCGGAGGGTCAGTATGATTACTGTGAGATAATAAGGCTTCAGGACCATTATTTACGAGGAAATTGATTGATTAGTAATGAAAAGAGAATGGGCAAAACCCCCGACAGCAGGAGAAGTCAAATTTCCTGGTCCCTGAAAGACTTATGGACTATTCTTATCCACTGTTATACCACTTCCATATTCCATAAGTGTCAGTCTTTACTGTAGTTCTGGGATTCTGTTCACAAACCAGTAGCTTATGATGTTCAGTGCTGTCGGTCCTTCTCAGCTGGGGAATGTGCAACTGCATGCAATTGTGACAAGCCACAGAACAACGGAAATAGGATAGAGCATAACATCTGAGATTATCATTGGCAATTATTGGCGAATATTATTATAAATCGTTAATAATGTCCTATTATCACTGCAGATGATGTCACACAATGGCCCAGATTTATTCATGTGTCTGTGCCAAAAATCTGTCTAAAAAGTGGCACAAATTGGCACAACTTTTCAGTTTGGCACACCTAGGGTTACTATACTTTTGTTCAACATGCTCAACAAGAGGGTGGAGCTTTGTGAAAAGGGGGTGAGGCTTCATTGGAAAGGGGCGGGCTTATTCTGGTATAAAAATCTGTCTCGTAGTAAGCCTACCAATAGTTAGTATAGAGTCAGAGAAAAGTGTCTCTCCCGGCACCAGATTTATCCTCCAGCCTGAGCCCCTGTGATAAATCTGGTGCAGATCTACGCCATATTTAGGATTAGTACATCTAGGCCAATGTGTATATCAGTTGCAGGTGGTGTAGGCTGCTTTCACACTACAGTTTGCCATATAAGCCAGAAAAGCACCCAGTACTAGGGCTGCTTTAAACATAGAGAGATAACAGTGTATGTGCATTCTCCCCCCTACCCCCATTAGTGCAGCAATAGGGGCATACATGTAGGTGAGTGTGGGTGACCAGATGGCTAGTTTGTACTTAAAGTTCTGAGGCTCCCTGGGCTGGTGTGCAGTAATGGAAAGGGTGCACCTCAGGGGCATTGCTAGGGTCTCAAAAGATCTGGGGCCCAAGCCCCAATGCATATGGCCCAATTCTCTAAGTCTAATGCCCCCTACTGTTATAATGCTCACCCTGAAGTGCCCCAGTATTTATATCGCCCCCTACTGTTATAATGCCCCCACAGTGCCCCCAGTATTTATATTGCCCCCTACTGTTATAATGCTCTCCCTGAAGCGCCCCCAGTATTTATAGTGCCCCCTGTAGTTATATTCCTCCGGTTACTGTCCTCAGAAATTCCTCACCCCCTTCACCATACAGTCTCATGTAAATAACAATATTTTCCATCTTTGCCATAGAGTCCCATGTAAATACCATCACACCATCTCTCCAGCCCCCTCCAAAATACAGTCCCATGTAAATAACATTACACCATCTCTCCTGCCCCCTCCAATATACAGTCCCATGTAAATTACATCACCCCTCTCCAGCTGCCTTCAACATACAGTCCTATGTAAAGAACACCACCCCCTTCCCTGCCACCGTCAACATACAGTCCCATGTAAATAACATCATCCCCTCAATATTCAGTCCCATGTAAATAACATCACTACCTTCCCTAGACACCTTCAACATACAGTCCCATGTAAATAAAATCAGCCCCTCCCCATCCACCTCCAACATGCAGTCCCATATAAATAACATTACCTCATTGTAATAAAAAGTCATGTAATGCCCCCAAGTTTTATTACTCTGTTTAAACCGTGTTAAAATTCAAAGCGTATATGTGTTTCTGTATTACTGTGATACTGGTCCTTTAACCCCTTAAGGAATCAGCCCCATTTCACCCTAAGGACTCGGCCATTTTTTGCAAATCTGACCAGTGTCACTTTATGTGATGATAACTTTAAAACGCTTTTTTTTATCCAGGCCATTCTGAGAATGTTTTTTCGTCACATATTGTACTTCATGACAGTGGTAAAATGAAGTCGAAAAATTTCATTTTTATTTATAAAAAAAATACAAAATTTACCCAAAATTTTGAAAAATTTGCAATTTTCCAAGTTTCAATTTCTCTAATTCTATAATACATAGTAATACCGCCAAAAAAAGTTATTGATTTGCATTCCCCATATGTCTACTTCATGTATCGATCATTTTGGGAATGCTATTTTATTTTTTGGGGACGTTACAAGGCTTAGAAGTTTAGAAGCAAATCTTGAAATTTTTCATAAATTTTCAAAAACCCACTTTTTAGGGACCAGTTCAGGTCTGAAGTCACTTTGTGAGGCTTACATAATAGGAACCACCCAAAAATTACCCCATTCTAGAAACTACACCCCTGAAGGTATTCAAAACTAATTTTACAAATGTAATTAACCCTTTAGGTTTTCCACAAGAGTTAATGGCAAATGGAGATAAAATTTCAGAATTTCGATTTTTTTTGAAAATTTTCCATTTTATTCCATGTTTTCCAGTAACAAAGCAACGGTTAACAGCCAAACAAATCTTAATATTTATTCCCCCGATTCTGTAGTTTTCACCAACACCCAATATGTGGTCGTAAACTGCTGTATGGCCAAACTGCAGGGCGCAGAAGGAAAGAAACGCCATATGGTTTTTGGAAGGCAGATTTTGCTGGACTGGTTTTTTGACACCATGTCCCATTTGAAGCCCCCCGATGCACCCCCAGAGTAGAAACTCCATAAAAGTGACTTCATATAAGAAACTTCACCCCTCAAGGTATTCAAAACCAGTTTTACAAACTTTGTTAACCCTTTAGGTGTTCCTCAAGAGTTATTGGCAAATGGAGATGAAATTTCAGAATTTCTATTTTTTGTTACCTTGTCTCAAAAAAAGTGTAACATACAGCAACCAAAAATCATATTTACCCTAAAATAGTACCAACAAAACTGACACCTTATCCCGTAGTTTCCAAAATTGGGTCACTTTTTTGGAGTTTCTACTGTAGGGGTGCATCAGGGGGGCTTCAAATGGGACATGGTGTCAAAAAACCAGTCCAGCAAAATCTGCCTTCCAAAAACCATATGGCGTTCCCTTCCTTCTATGCCCTGCCGTTTGGCAATACAGCAGTTTACGACCACATATGGGGTGTTTGTGCAAACAAGAGAATCAGGGCAATAAATATTGAGTTTTGTTTGGCTGTTAACCCTTGCTTTGTTACTAAAAATATTTATTAAAATGGAAAATTTGCAAAAAAATTGATTTTTTGGGACCGTTTTTATTTTTTGCTATTTACATTGTTGAACTGACAGGTTAGATTGTGTGCTTCTTCTATAGAGCAGGTTGTTACAGACGTGACAATACCAAATATGACTACTTTTTAGGGTTTTTTGTTTCAGTTTTACATAATAAAGCATTTTTGAAAAAAATTATTTTTAAGTGTCTCCACATTCTGAAAGCCATAGTTTATTTTTTATTTTTTGGGCGACTGTCTTATTTAGGGGCTCATTTTTTGCGGGATGAGATGGCGGTTTGATTGGCACATCTTGGGGTGCATATGACATTTTGGTCGCTTGCTATTACACTTTTTGTGATGTAAGGTGACAAAAATGGCTTTTGACACCGTATTTATTTTTTATTTTTTTATGTGTTCAGCTGAGGGGTTAGGTCATGTGTTATTTTTATAGAGCAGGTTGTGACGGACGCGGCAATACATAATATGTATACTTTTAATTTATTTATATAAGTTTTACACAATAATATCATTATTTAAAACAAAAAAAAAAACATGTTTTAGTGTCTCCATAGTTTAAGAGCCATATATATACAGGGGTGTGGAAATTTAAAAAAAACTACTTGTCGAAGGACTAAAGCGGGGGCTCAATCTACTTGTCCCTCATGACCATCTACTTGTCCTGAACTTGTACTAACGGTATACTGTATGGGGGTGGGGCCACAAGGAGACGTTATGCTGTATGGGGCGGGGGCCACAAGGAGACGTTATGCTGTATGGGGGCAGGGCCACAAGGAGACGTTATCCTGTATGGGGCGGGGACCACAAGGAGACGTCATACTGTATGGGGCAGGGGCCACAAGGAGACGTTATGCTGTATGGGGGCAGGGCCCACAAGGAGACATTATGCTGTATGGGGGTGGGGGCCACAGGGAGATGTTATACTGTATGGGGGTGGGGGCCACAGGGAGACGTTATACTGTATGGGGGCGGGGGCCACAGGGTGACGTTATACTGTATGGGGGCGGGGGCCACAGGGTGACGTTATACTGTGCGGGGGCAGCCCCAAGGTGACGTTATACTGTATGGGGGTGGGGGCCACAGGGAGACGTTATACTGTATGGGGGCGGGGGCCACAGGGTGACGTTATATTGTGCGGGGGCCACAGGGTGACGTTATACTGTATGGGGGCAACAGGGAGACGTTATAGTTTATCAAGTGCCAGGTGCAGTGCAGATTGCAGGCAGGGCCAGACCCTCAGAAGACAGACAGCACAACCTTTATTTCTGACACCCCTGCAGATGAGCGTTCCTCCCGGAGCCTGTCCACATCGCAGCTCCCGGCCTGACCTGCAACCATTGACTGGGGTCACATAGCATTATACTGATTTATGATGCTATGTAACCCTTACAGTTCTGGAATGTATTAGATGACACTGACATAATGCTGTCAGTGTTATCCAACACATTGCAGAACTGTAAGGGTTACATAGCATCATAAATCAGTATAATGCTATGTGACCCCAGTCAGCGCTAAGCCGGGACTCGGGAGCTGCGATGTGGACAGGCTCCGGGAGGAACGCTCATCTGCAGGGGGCCGTGGGGTCTCACTCCTCTTCTCCCATCTTGTCTCTGGAGACGGTGTGCTGACTGACTGTGCGCTCCTGTGCTGGCAGGTGGGCGGAGACTTCAATACAGGAGCCGGGAGGAGCCGGGGGGCCGCCTGCAGGAAGTGCTATGTACTCATATGCACGATGCAGGGGCAGGCTGTCATAGATGTAGGAGCGGTCAGCTCGCGACTAGCATATGACCGCTCCTATTACTGCCCAACGACATGTCCCTGCTACTTGCCCGCACAGGGTTAAACAACTGTTTAAAGTACTTGCCCGGCGCCCGGAACTGCATGTCCCGGGCGTCGGGCGATAGGAATTCCACACCCCTGATATATATATAATTTTTTTGGGCTATTGTCCTATGTAGGGGCTCATTTTTTGCGGGATGAGGTGACGGTTAGATTCACACTATTTGGGGGGTTATATGACTTTTTGATCGCTTTTTGTGATGTAAGGTGACAAAAAAATGGCTTTTTGACAAAGTTTTTATTTAATTTTTTTTACAGTTTTTACTTGAGGGATTAGGTCAGGTGATATTTTTATAGAGCAGATTCTTACGGACGTGGAGATACCTAATATGTCTACTTTTTAGTTTTTTTCTTTACATTTAACACTAAAAAGCATTTTTGAAACAAAAAAAAATCATGTTTTAGTCTGAGAAGCATAGTTTTTTTATTTTTCGGCCAATTGTTTTAGGTAGGGGCTCATTTTTTGCGGGATGAGATGGCGGTTTGATTGGTACTATTTTGGGAGGCATACGCTTTTTTGATCGCTTTGTATTACACTTTTAGTGGCTTATTTACACCATTTTTTTTTTTTATGGCGTTCACCTGACGAGTTCAGTCATGTGATAATTTTATAGAGCAGATTTTTACGGACGCGGCGATACCTAATATGTGTAGTGTATTTTATTTGTTTTAATTTTTATTCAGTGATATGTGTTTTTTTTTTTCATTTTTACTTTTTTTTCACTTTTTTACATTTTTTTGACCCAGACCCACTTGGTTCTTGTAGATCCAGTGGATCTGTTGTCTGTATAATACAGTACAGTACACTATATAGTGCACTGTGCTGTATTTTTTACTTTTAACAGGTCTATTCAGACTTTCAGCACCATGGCTGCCATACATGCGCAGTGGGTGATGGATGGGGAGGGAGTGGAGCTCCCTCCCTCTGCGATCCCATCCTGTTGGGGGGCTGCAAAGGCACAGCAGCCCACCGATGGGAGAGGGAGGGAGCTTCCTCCTTGTTAACCCTTCCGTACAGAAGGGGTTAAATGGCTGGCATCTAATCAAGCACAGATGCCAGCCGTTTCTATCAGAGTGTCAGCAATGTGCTGACACTCTGATAGATCCACTAGACACCAGGGAAACATTACACCCGCACCGCCTCCTGCCGCCCGCAACCACGCCCCCTGCACCCCCGCAGCCATAATATGATTGGGGGCTGCAGGGGGGGTTAAAAATGAACACTTTGGGGGCATTAACTCTCTGATCCCCGCGGTCAGAGATCGCACAGAGCGCTGCAAACCGCAGGTCTGAATTGACCTGCGGTTTGCAGCGATCGCCGATATGGGGGGGTCACAGGACCCCCCTGGGCATTGCAACAAGGTACCTGCTGAATGATTTCAGCAGGTACCTTGTTCCGATCACTGCCGGCTGAGCAGCAGTGATCGGAACTACTCATGACGTACCTGTACGTCATGGGTCCTTAAGGACTTGGAAACCATGACGTACAGGTACGTCATGCATCCTTAAGGGGTTAAGGCAGCAGCTAAGTGTTGAAGTGACACGCCCCCTATGATGTCAGCCTGCCCCGGATGCAGACAGTGTGAACATAGAGAAGGAGGAAGTGACTTGTGCAGAAGCTGCAGCCATATTGGCAAAATACAGAACAGGTTTTGTGTTGTGTTTAAAGTGTGTGGAGATACTAAAGGACTTCCCTGTGCAGCCAGGCTGTGTGAACTTCGGTCTAGAGATGGACGGAGTATAAAGAAACAGTGCATTTAGTGGAGCCACGCTGAAAAGGACTGTGTGCAGCAACTACTCAGTGGAGCTGACATTGGGCTGTGATTTGTCACCAACAGTAAGAGACTCCCAGTGCTGTCGAGGTACTGGACAGTAACTGTAAAATCCCGGATTACATCACACCCCAGTATATACTTTCTGTAGGAGGATCAGTGTGTTAAGGGGATATCTGCTGTTGAGCTCCATTATATCCAACTGGTTTCCAGCCTGATGAGGAGGACTCCATTGTTCCGGATCCTGCGTTCACTAAAGGAAAAGGACGACATCGGGCCCCACTGTGCACTTCTCCGAACTGTAAGAGGTGCTCTTAGAGCACTGGGATAGGGGGGTGCGCACCCAATTGGGAAGTTAGGGACAGTTTGTCGGACTACTGCTTATTGAGTGTCTGCACTACAAATACGGACATGGAAAAGGTGAAAATTGTTTCAGGAATGTGAGAGCCGGGTCACCGCTGCACGGAGGACCCGTGCAGCGCTTAGACTGGACCGCCGTAAAAAAGCGGCGACCCAGCCTAAGGCCCCTTAGTGACGGCCGTAAAAACACGTATGGGTGGTTACTAAGGGGTTAAAGGGAATCTGATTTTGGACCATTATCTACAGTAATACATGCCTAGTATTGTAGATCACCATTTTTTATTTACCTATTGCCCCCGGTTCTCTGACTGTCAGCGCTCAAATCTGCACTGAAATATACAGTCCAGACTGCTGTACTGTGCTAACATAATGGAGAGGACCCGACTCACTGAGCGCATGCACGGCAATCCTGACAATGAATTTCAAAGCCTCTCTGAGAGCTGAAAGCAGGGAAATGGGCAGGGCCGGATTAAGAGCATCATGGGCCTGGTGCTGAAGATTTTAATGGGCCTTTTTATAGAAAATGAAAACGCAACGCAGAGCAATTTTTTATAACACAAATCTGTCATATCTTTTATGCATATGAAATTACCAGCATAGCTGAATAGATGTTGATGTATCAATACCTTGCATACCTTTATAGAATCTGTTCTTTAACCTTTATTTTTTTAAGTAAAACACTTATGGGGGCCCAGAGTGTCAAAAGAGGTGTGGGTAGGGGGCCCTTTGTGCCCTTCAGACCGTAACACCTCTCCCATGTGAAATCATGCCCGCTCCTTTGGTTGACACCAACGGTTCACTTGACAGCGACGTGTTGAGATCCTGCGCATGTGCCATGAATGGGTGAATGGGGATTGCGGTACACAAATGTGGAGTCTGTAGGAACCTGAGACTGTACATGCACCGCAATCCCCATTCACAGCGCATACGGGATGTGTGTGTGTCAAAGAAGGTGCAGGCATGAACTCACAAGGCAGAAGTGTTGCAGCCCAGGAGGATAGCGCACCCCCAGCCACACCTGTTACGCACTGGGCCCCCATAAATTTTTTAGTTTTTTGTTTAGTGACATTAAGGCAACATCTATAAAGGTATGCAAAAAAAAAAATCTAAGCTGAAGCTCTCGGTGTGCTGAGCCGTACAGGAAAGTAATATAACACAAGTATGTGACATAAACCAGGTATTTACTAGCTTTGTAAATTGATATAAAAGATCTGGGCACTCCACTGATATAGGGGAATAAAATTAATTATTTATTAAAATGAAGCAGATCCAATAGTGACATTACAATGTGCAAAAGTGCTGGATACCCACAATTCAACTAAAATACTGAAAAAAGTGTCAATGCAACAAAGTGCATGTAGTGCAAAAAGTGCAATGAATCAATTAGAAAATAAACAATGGTGCCCACACTGTATAAACTTATATTCCATATATACTCATGTAGCCTCCAGTAAATGACCGAATAAAGTGCATGAACAATAGCAGCAGTATTCCTACAATAAGGTCTCAATAGCAGCAATATTTTTCAGTACGATATAGGTGCCACAAAAGCAATTTTACTTCAATCAAATATTAAGCTAGTTCAGCGATAACGCACACAATATATTACTGTAGTAGAGTCCAACAGTCTTTGGTGCGTTTTATAAATGCAGCAATCCCCAATGTGTGCCTACAGCCTCCACACAAAGCAACAGGAGACAATGCTTCCCTCTGGCGCACTACAAGTGCCTTTAGCGTCTGGAGCTGAGTGCAGCAGCGGCGTCCCGCTGGAATACTTAGTGACACGTGTCTCGCTGCTACCAGCGATTAAAAGACAATCTCCACTGTGCTGATGTTAGTTACATTACCCACTCTGGACGTCAGGCTTTCTGTATCGTCCTTGCAAGCGGTATTCCTTTGGGCTCAGCGTCTTCGTGAAACCCTTTTAATATCCGGGTTCACATGGGTCCTGACCATACGCGTTTCGGGGTTATTATCCCCTTCTTCAGTGGTTAATCTGGACCCCACATTCAAAACATTTTTATAGCCAAAGGCTATAAAAATGTTTTGAATGTGAGGTCCAGATTAACCACTGAAGAAGGATATAACTCAACGCGTATGGTCAGGACCCTCTCTATAGCCTAGTCTACACCGGCATTTCTACAGCACTGTGCGATACTTCATTGCGGGACATCGCGCGGAGGTCATAGACCCATGTGAACCCGGATATTAAAAGGGTTTCACGAAGACGATGATGACGAGATTGTCTTTTAATCGCTGGTAGTAGCGAGACACGTGTCACTAAGTATTCCAGCGGGACGCCGCTGCTGCACTCAGCTCCAGACGCTAAAGGCACTTGTAGTGCGCCAGAGGGAAGCATTGTCTCCTGTTGCTTTGTGTGGAGGCTGTAGGCACACATTGGGGATTGCTGCATTTATAAAACGCACCAAAGACTGTTGGACTCTACTACAGTAATATATTGTGTGCGTTATCGCTAGTGATGAGCGGGAGGTGCCATATTCGATTTCGCGATATTTCGCGAATATTCGATTGAATATTCGTCATATATTCGTCGAAATCGAATATTCGTCATGATTTTATATATTGCGAATTTTACGCGAATATATATTCGCGTCGCGAATGAAACTTAGATCTGAGTTCCTAATGGTTAACTTGTATTGCTAGAATTGACAAAGATAACGAATATCTCACGAATATAGCACTATATTCTCAATCTTCGTTATATTCTAGCAATACAACCATTAGGAACTCAGATCTAAGTTTCATTCACAATGCGATTAATACAGGTTATATTAATCGCATTGCGAATGAAACTTAGAGCTGGGTTCCTATTCTCAATCTTCTTTTATTCTAGCAATACAACCATTAGGAACCCAGCTCTAAGTTTCATTCGCAATGCGATTAATATAACCTGTATTAATCGCATTGCGATTACAACTTAGATCTGAGTTCCTAATGGTTGTATTGCTAGAATACAACGAAGATTGAGAATATAGTGCTATATTCGTGAATTCGAGATATTCTCAATCTTCGTTCTATTCTAGCAATACATCCATTAGGAACTTAGCTCTAAGATCAATTCGCAATGCGATTATATGTTCGCCTCGCGAATGAAACTTAGAGCTGACCGAGTTCCTAATGGTTGTATTGCTGGAATATAACGAAGATTGAGAATATAGTGCTATATTCGTGAATTCGAGATATTCTCAATCTTCGTTCTATTCTAGCAATACATCCATTAGGAACTTAGCTCTAAGATCAGTCGCAATGCGTTATATGTTCAGCCTCGCGAATGAAACTTAGAGCTGACCGAGTTCCTAATGGTTGTATTGCTGGAATATAACGAAGATTGAGAATATAGTGCTATATTCGTGAATTCGAGATATTCTCAATCTTACGTTCTATTCAGCAATACAACCATTAGAACTCAGCTCTAAGTTTTATTCGCGAGCAGCATATACTCGCGTTGCAGATTGATCTTAGAGCTAAGTTCCTAATGGTTGTATTGCTAGAATAGAATGAATATCGCAATGCGAATAATTCAGGTTATATTAATCGCATTGCGATTACAACTTAGTCAAATTTGTGAGATCGTGATTCTCACATCCGACAGTACACTTTAGCATGGAGGCGTTCCCATGCACATGGGAAGTCAGCAGAAGCGGCAACGGGCAATGACTGAAGCGGGCAGGGAGCCAGGAATCCTCCGGACAGGTAAGAACAGCTTTTGGGAAGTGGGAAGACAACCAGAGAGCAACAAGAATTAACAACTAAAAAAAAAAAAAAACGAATATTCGAAATTGCGAATATATAGCGATATATTCGCAATATTCGCGAATTATCGAAGTTGCGATATTCGCGATAAAAATTCGAAATTCGAATATTCGCGCTCAACACTAGTTATCGCTGAACTAGCTTAATATTTGATTGAAGTAAAATTGCTTTTGTGGCACCTATATCGTACAGAAAAATATTGCTGCTATTGAGACCTTATTGTAGGAACACTGCTGCTATTGTTCATGCACTTTATTCGGTCATTTACTGGAGGCTACATGAGTATATATGGAATATAAGTTTATACAGTGTGGGCACCATTGTTTATTTTCTAATTGATTCATTGCACTTTTTGCACTACATGCACTTTGTTGCATTGACACTTTTTTCAGTATTTTAGTTGAATTGTGGGTATCCAGCACTTTTGCAAATTGTAATGTCACTATTGGATCTGCTTCATTTTAATAAATAATTAATTTTATTCCACTATATCAGTGGAGTGCCCAGATCTTTTATATCAATTTACTTTACTACTGAGGTGTTGGGTGGTATCACCTCTCTGAGAGCACCCCGTTCTATTGCCTAAATACCCTGTGCGCCATTTTCAGTATATTTACTAGCTATGTCCCAAATATTTCAACAATACTGCCTGACCTGCACGGCTTAAAGAAGTTTACAACTTTTCTGAAAAAAAATTGTAAAGATTGTCACTGCTCATCGGAATCCTCCTAAGGGACCAGTATATGGGGACCCTCCTCCCACCAACCGCATAGTGGGGCTACAGTGGGGAAGAGCAGCCCTTGCTCATTTTAAGTGACTGAGGGCTGCCCTCCCCCACCACTGTCCGACATACATTGGTACCCCATATATTGGTGACCCACACAGAGCTGCACCAATCAAACTTAGATCTCACCCCCCACAGACTAATCACATTCCGACACTATCCCCACCACACTCCCCAGAGAAGTCAGTTATCTTGTTCCCCATTCCCCCCAGAAATCATTTTTAGGCTCATCACTCCTTCCTCCAATCCCCCACAGTAGTCAGAAATCTGGTTTCCCTTCATAACCAGCCCCCCTATCCCCCCCAGCAATCTTGTTCAGGCTCACCAACCCCCCCCCCCCTCAATCTGGTCACAGTGCTCATTCCCCCATCTCCGAAGCTCACAATCCGACCCTAATCCCAATCTGGTCACATGCTAGTTCCCCATCTCCCCAAGCTCACCTTCCTCCCCACACCGCAAATCTGGCCATATGCTCATTCCCCATCTCCCAAGCTCACCTCTCCCCCTCCCAGACCCCAATCTGGTGACATGCTCAACTCCCCAAGTTCACCTTCCTGCCCCCAGTCCCCATCAGGTCACATACTGGTTTTCCCATCCATGTTCTCCCCACCACCCCCAATCTGTTCACACACAAACTTTCTGTGAATACCTCTGGCAGCAGTCCTGAGAGGAGGAGACACGCAGCGGTGAGGCAGTAGAGGCCAGCTAGTAGCGGTGCAGAGTGCCACTCTCTGCTATCGCTCCTCTGTGGAGTCCGGGGGAGGGGGGGATGGGGGATCGTAGGGGGAGGGGGGGATGGGGGATCGTAGGGGGCGGGCCTAACAGGCACGTCATGCATGACGCGTCTGAATATCTTAAAGTGACACAGGCGGGCGGCCACCAGGCGACTTCAGTGAGGCTGCGGGCCAAGCTCCGGGTGGCCTATGCGGGCTGCAACAGCCCGGCTGCTGGGCCTATTTTTATGCAGGGGCCTGGAGCTACAGCTCCATCCGCCCCTACGTTAATCCGGCCCTGGAAATGGGGGGGGGGGCAGTAGGAAGAAAAAACAAATAATGACCTGGACTCCATATCTGTAGTACTACTCATGTATTACTGTAGATAATAGTGCAATATCGAGGTGACAGATTCCCTTTAAATGCGCATGCAGACACCGGAGGCCCCTCCTGGACATGAGCCATGGAGTCAACAGGTTATTTTTAGATACCTATCTCTACTGGACTTCCTCAACACCTCTCTATTCATCTGGTCTGCTGTTTGTAGTTTTTATGGCCCTATCCTTGGTTGTACCAGGTCTAGGGTGAGCTTGAATGTCAGAATTATTAGACCCTATTATTGCTCCCCATCCTATTCCATCTTTTGTGGATAGAATCTGTAACACTCCGGAGTGGTGTTACTATTCTTTCACTCCACTACTGTATTTTATTGCTAACACCTATGTCATCTGCGTATTTACTTTCAGGTCCTCCACAAGTATGCATTGATACCACTGGTATGAAACTGTTTTGTTCATGTACTAAGCCTGGTTCACCAGCAGGTGGCAGCATATATGGCAGAGGGAGAGACAGATACTTAGATAAAAAGGAATTCACCATTCCATTCTCCTTCCTTAGGGCAGAAGTGGGCCAGTCCTGCTTACTTCGAGACGGGAGCGGTTACAATTCTAGTTAAAAGGGTTGTCTCATCATGGACAATGGGGGCATATCGCTAGGATATGCCCATATTGTCTTATAGGTGCGAGTTCCTCCGCTGGGACCAGCACCTAAATCGAGAACGGAGTGTCACGGGTAAGGAGCAGGACGTAAGGAGGACGGTTCAGCAGGTTTGACATATCTTTTCAGCAATGATTTGTGAAAAACATTATGAATTTTTAAAGCTTGCGAAAGTTCAAGACGAAAAGCAACCAGATTAATAATGGCAGAGATTTTATATGACCCAATAATCCTTGGCCCTAGCTTCCAAGAAGGTACCTTTAACTTAATGCTTCTTGTGGACAGCCACAGAGAATCACCCACTCTCAGGTCCGGACCACTCATACGTTTGTCAGCCATACGTTTATAATTTTTCCCAATTTTTTTAAAATAGTTTTGAATTTTCCGCCAAATAGAAGTCTCGGTACCAGAATATGTGCCAAACTGCAGATGAAACCTATATGCTCCAGATTCTGGTTAGTTCAGTCTGGCTATTTGATTGAGAATGAAAAGTCGAAGAAAACGACAATTGGACCCCCAGGCGAGTACAGAACGCCTTCTAGAATCTGGAAATAAACGGAGTCCCCCTATCAGATACCACATCAGAGGGGATACCGTGTAGTTTCACGGTGTTATCAACAAACACATGTGCGAGGGTTTTAGCATTAGGTAGACCTGATAATGCTATAAAGCGCGACATCTTGCTGAAGCGATCAACAACCACCAGAATCAGTTTTCCCTGAGGAATTAGGCAAATCTGTGATAAAGTCTATGGACAAATGAGTCCATGGTCGGGACGAGATAGACGAGGGAAGTAGAGATGCTGAAGACAGAGTATGTGTCACCTTGGCATGCGCACAAGTCTCACAAGCTGACACATAGCCCTCAATACATTTACCCCCTCGGGAAAGCTAAACGACAAAGCATTCGCTTTGACGTTCTTAACTCCAGGGTGATAGGTGACAACGAAATTAAATCTGGTAAAAAACAATGACCATCTGTCCTGCCTTGGGTTTAGATGTTTAGCCGACTCCAGATAAGCCAGATTTTTGTGATCAGTAATTACTGTAATGGAATGAATCGCTCCTTCCAACCAATGACGCCATTCCTCAAAAGCCAACTTAATGGCCAGCAACTCTCTATTACCTACATCATCATTTCTTTCAGCAGTAGAGAGGTTTTTTGAGAAAAAAGCACATGGGCGCCATTTGCCAGGAGAAGGACCCTGTGACAAGAGAGCTCCAACCCCTACCTCGGATGCGTCAACTTCACAATTAAGGTCTGTGACACATCAGGTTGCACCAGTATAGGAGCAGAAGCAAAAAATTCCTTTACGCTAAAAAGGCATGTAATGCCTCATCAGACCAGACTGAGAAATACGCACCTTTCTTAGTCACATCTATTAATGGTTTAACAACAGTCGAGTAATTCAAGATAAATTTACGGTAGTAGTTGGTGAACCCCAAAAATCACACGAGCGCTTTCAGATTTTCGGGTTGATCCCAGTCCAACACAGCACAGACTTTGTCCGGATACATACGAAAAACCGAAGATGAGAGTAGATACACACTTCTCCATATTATCATACAATTTATTCTCCCTTAGGATCTGTAAGACCTGTCTCACGTGATCCTGATGCGTCATCCAGATACACCACCACAAACCTGCCCACCAGATGATAAAAGATGTCATTGATGAAATGTTGAAAAACAGCAGAAGTATTGGTCAAACCAAAAGGCATGACCAAATTCCCAAAATGACCTTCAGGGGTATTAAAGGCCGTATTCCATTCGTCCCCCTCCTTGATCCTTACCAGATTATATGCCCCCCTTAAATGCAACTTAGAGAACACCTTGGCACCGACATTGTGATTTAACAAATCTGTGATCAAAGGAAGGGGATAGGGATCACGGACAGTAATGCGATTAAGCTCACAGATGTCCAAACATGGCCTAAGAGTTCCGTCCTTTTTTTTTTTAAACAAAGAAGAACCCTGCAGCCACTGGTGATTTGGATGGTCAAATATGACCTTTAGCCAAACTCTTAGTGATATATTCTCGCATGGCTAGTCTTTCGGGTTCAGAAAGATTATGCAACCGAGATTTGACCAACCTAACCCCCGGGAATAAGGTGGGGCAATCATACTCCCGATGTGGAGGTAACTCCTGGTCTCCACTTTCAGAGAATACATCAGAAAAATCTGGAATAAAAAAAGGTACTATTTTAGTGGTTACAACAGAAAGCTGCGTGCTAAGACAGTTGTCTTTGCAAAAATCACTCCAATCAAAAATCTGTCTCACTTACCAATCAATGGTAAGTTTATGTTTGGTTAACCACTGGAAAACTAGCACCATAGGAGCATGCAGACCCTCCAGCACAAAACACAAAATTAATTCTTATTTAGGCGAATGTCCTGCACCATTTTTGACAAACACTTTTGTGAGAGTGGGGCGGAATCAATCGCAAACACCAAAATAGTTTTGTCTAATTCACTTGTCAAACTATGCATACGGACGAACTGGCCATCCATTAGGTTAAACCCTGCCCCAATGTCAATAAATACTTCAATTCCCACAGTTTTGGAGTCTAGCGCCACCTTGGCAGGCAGGAGAAATCGGGTACTACCGGTAAATGACAAAAGTACATTCTCAGATTCCCCACCTACACTACCAAGAGTGAGAAGAGGACTGAACACATTAGTTTTCTTTCTCTCTTTTTCACCATGACGTTTAACAAAATGTCCCCCTTTACCACAGAAAAAGCAAAGTCTTTTCTTAACCCTAACGTTTTTATCACCAGGTCCAGGAGTGACTGCTCCCAACTGCATTGGCTCATCAGACATGAGCTCTAGTGCCTCCCTACCCAAAGTGTCAGAAGAGGCCGCTTCTCTATATAATAGTGCGTTCTGAGTGAGCGGAACCTTAGATCTCTCCCGCAGGCGTCTATCAATATGTACAGCCAGAGACATGGCTGCCTCCGAAGACTCTGGATATTTGTGAAATGCCAAGGCGTCCTTTAGGTTCTCGGATAACCCTTGACAGAATTGACTATGGAGGGCTGGGTCATTCCACTCAGTATCAGTTGTCAATCTCCTAAATTCAGAGCAATAGGACTATGCAGAATACTCTCCCTGCCATAAGCCACGCAATTTAGTCTCGGCCAGGGAGACCCGATCATGGTCATCGTAGATAAGCCCCAGAGCTCTGAAAAATTCATCTACTGACCAGAGGGATTGTGATCCGGTCGGCAAAGAAAAAGCAGAAGACTGAGCATCACCTTTCAGTAACAAAATAATAATCCTCACTCTTTGACTCTCGCCCCCAGAATAGTTAGCACGTAGTCTAAAATATAGTTTGCATGACTCCCTGAACCAAATAAAGTTGTTACTTCCCCCAGAAAACCTATCCATGAGACCTGCACCTATAAGACAATGGGGGCATATCCTAGCGATATGCCCCTATTGTCTATGATGAGACAACCCCTTTAATACCAGTTTAGACTCCATATTGGAGCTGAGAAGAGATGAAAGATATAGCAGCCAGAGGAAAGTGTTCTTCGGCTGGAGCAGGAGTCACCAAAGGGAAGTGGCTTGTAGAACACCCGGACTCCATGCTAATTTACTTTACAGTCAAGAGGGGCACAATAGCCAAAGGCACACCAATCCAAGGATACCAGAACAGATAGAAGGTCCACTAACCATACCCAAGCAGAGTTTAAGCAAGAGAGAAAGAAAGCAGAGAAAGAAAGCAGAGTTATTAAGCAAGCCTGTCAGCCCAGCAGAGAAAGCAGAGTTATCAAGTTTGCCTACCAGTTTATGCCAAAGCCTGCTGCAATCAAGAGAAAGCCTTAATGAAAGAAAAGCCTGAATATTGTCTGGAATCAAGTTTATCCAAGTAAAGCTGCTTTTTAAGTTTATTAAGATCTGGACTCAAGTTATTCTTCATTCCCTAACTCAGCAATTTCCCCTTTATTTGCTTCGGAGCCTAAGCCTGGGGTCCCACGGTATCCAAGTAGGAGTACCGTGACATATATAGGCCGCACCACACCACTTGGCATTCCAACTAAACCTGGGACGTGGCACATTGCAAAATTGGCATCACAAACAGGATATAGACTTTTGTGCATTGTCCCTATTGAGGGCCCACATCTGTAAAACATCTACAAGAGACTTTATAGTATCAACTTACTGCTGGAGAGTATGAATCTGCATCAGTTGCAGCACTGTGGCAAAACAGGGGTTAATCGGCCATCTTGGATTTGGGCATTGTGAATTGAGAGGAAGACATCCATCCAGTAGTGGGGAGGAAACCAAACGGCCTGCCTCCACAGAGGAATCATTGTTGCAGCAGAAGGAACTAAATTGCTGAGTACAAGTTCCCAGGAGGACAAAGAAACCAACTGTACCCCTACAGGAAGAAGCGGTGGCCATCTTGGAAAAGTGAAAATATAGTTCCAGCTTCCCTGGATCCTGAGAAGCAATGTCCAGAGTACTGCTGGGGAAACTAACCTTGCTAGTGAGTGTTAGGGGCCATAATCTGCCTGCCAGAGCATAAGGTTAGGGCTACACGACGACATTTGTTGCGCAACAATAATTATAATGATAGTCTATGGTGTCGGACTGCGACTGCGACACGACAGTCGCAAAAAACCCATCCAAAATGAATTTTTCTGAGACTGTTGCGTCGCAGTATGTCACAGTGCGACACCATAGACCAGGCATCCTCAAACTGCGGCCCTCTAGCTGTTGTAAAACTACAACTCCCACAATGCCCTGCTGTAGGCTGATACCTGAAGGCTGTTAGGGCATGCTGGGAGTTGTAGTTTTGCAACATCTGAAGGGCCGCAGTTTGAGGAAGCCTGCCAAAGACTATTATTAAAAAAGTAGTTGGGCACCAAATGTTGCAGTGTAGTTGTGCCCTATGTGTCACGTGACACATGTTGTCGTCGTCGTCGTCGTGTAGCCCTAGCCTAATACTCTCCAAAATTGAGCAGTTGCAGCGATTCTTAGGCCTCTTTCCCAGGGGTGTCACGGATTTGGTCCGGATGCGTCGAGGGTGTGTTCAGGGAAAATCATGCGATTTTGCTTGCGAGTGCTGTCAGTTTTGTATACGATTGAGTCACGTTATTGCATTTTTCCTGCGTGGGTGACATGCGGATTGCATGCGTTTTTCCATCCTGTACATTCACCTGTTACTGCAAACACATATAAATACCCCCAGCATGCCTTAGTTTTTTGGACAGCTCAAATTTTTGGCGGAGTTTTGGTAGTTTGGCGTGTGTGTGTGTTTGGTGATTGGATTTCCATTTGAAGGATGTCCACTTTCACCGTTTCATCCATTAACCATGTATTTTTGCACTGGCTGGTCTTCCGCTGTTTTGGAGAGCAGCCAGAAATTATTGAGGAGGAACCGCGGAGGAAGCGTATGTGGGTGCATCCTATAATTTTACAGCAGGCCAGCAAAGGTCAATTTGTTGGCTTGTACTCTGACCTCCATGCGCACCCTCTGAAGTTCTTTCATTATTGCCTCATGTCGGTGGCTATGTTTGATCGCCCATTGGGGGAGTTGAGGCCTGCCTTGACTTTCCAGAACACCAACATGCAGCGGAGTGTGTAACCTGAGGAATGTCTTACTATTACTTTAAGGCAGGCATCCTCAAACTGTGGCCCTCCAGCTGTTGCAAAACTACAACTCCCAGCATGCCTGGACAGCCTACAGGTATCAGCCTACATCAGGGCATTGTGGGAGTTGTAGTTTTACAACAGCTGGAGGGCCGCAGTTTGAGGATGCCTGCTTTAAGGTAAGACTATAGATTATCATACTCATACATGAATCGCCCACTGTTTGTCAATACATAGCAGTTTCTTATATGGCCTGTGTCTTCATAACTTTACCTGTTTTATGTCTAAGTACTTCATAGTGGGAAATATGTATTGTATATAGTTAATTTGTATTTATTAATTGTGTCTGGTTTGGGGCCAGCCACTTTGTCTAAAGTAACTTGTAGTACTACCAAGTAATTGATTATTCACAGCAGATTCAAGTTCCGCGGGGGTTAATAAATGTAATCCTGCCTGTAATGATGTCACCTGTGTATATGGTAATGGTGTTGAATTTGATTTATCTAAATGCTAATCCTTTTTGTAAAGTATCTATCAATATAAAGTATTGTATCCCGATCTTTGAGTATGGCCTATTTTAATATTAACTTACCAGACACATTGCCATTAAATAACATTAAGTAATGTAGTTGATTAGTTAAAAGGTGTGCATTTTGTGTAATAATTTAAATATATTTTTTTTTTATTTCAGATATTTTGCGACAAGCAATTCTTTTTCTTCGCTACATTTTGAATTTAGAATGGGGACCTCCACAATTGCTGGCGTGGTACGGGCTACATGTGCTACCATTTGGTTGAGACTAAAGGCTTCAGTGCTGCCACATCTAACCAGGCAGCAGTGGCTTGATATAGTCCAGGGCTTTCTGAAGAGGGCTCAATTCCCAAATTGTATTGGTGCCCTTGATGGGAAGCACATACGGGTTAAGAAGCCACCAAACTCAGGGTCCCAATACTATAACTATAAGCAGTTTTTCTCTGTCGATTTGTTGGCCTTGCCTGACACAAACTATAGGTTTATAATTGTAGATATTGGGTCCTATGGAAGTACTGCAGATGCTCGCATCTTCAGGGCTTCTAGAATGGGTCACTGGCTTCAGTCCAACCAACTGGACGTACCACAGCCAGCAAACCTTCCTGGCTCCTCTGGCCCACCAGCGCCTTATGTGGTTGTAGGGGACAAGGGTTTTGCCCTTTCTACCCACCTCATGCGTCCTTTTCCTAGGCGAGGTTTGGATGCAAAGAAGTGCACTTTTAATTATCGGTTAAAAGCAGGGCTAGAAGGTTTGTGGAGTGCGCCCTTGGGATTTTTTCAAATAAATGGTGGGTTTTTCTTTCGCCCATCCAGTTGGCCCCACAAAATATCAATGTGGTCATCAAAGCGTGTGTAGTGCTGCACAACTACATAAGCACCTATGAGTCTACACCTGATGAAGACGCCCAAGTCTACAGTCCATCAGGAAGAGACACTTTCCAACTTGGAAAATCTGGATCTGCTGGACTGAGAGTGAGGAAGGTTTTTTCTGATTATTTTATGTCCCCCATCGGTTCATTCCCTTTCCAGCAGTAGTACTCGACTCATGAAAGTTTGTGTTTTCCATTTTTTTAAAAATCTGGATGGGTATTTTTCAGTTAGTTTATATTTTTTTTTATTGTTAGGGACTCGCAAGATAATGAGCTTACATATTTTCCTTACAGATATTGTTTATAACACGGTATGTGAAACATGTACTAATACCTCATTCATAGAAAGTGTAAAATTTTGCCTCAAATGAATGCATGTTTTCCCATCATCATTAATAAAGTTGGAGTGGGGCTCAATCTCATTTCATAAAAAATATCAGGACATGTGTAATGTTTTGTCTATTGTGTGCTTAAAAGCACATTATATGATTTCTAACTTGTTATGTATATATGTGTAATAAAGCAATTTTTTATGACAAAGTTCATCCTACATTATTCTATTTGAAAACCACCATAACATTAGTGTCAGTGATTTTTACCAAACGTTACAATAGTTACGCGTATTTTGCTGATATTCGTAAAAGGTTCCAATCTATATTGTGTTGTATGTGTTGGTGCAACAAAGATAATTACGCACTTTATATCATAAAGGGACCAAACAATAATAACCTTAAACAAAACCAGTGTTTATTTTTACACAAAATAGTCACCAAAACTATATTTTTTTAATAAAAGTAATAAAATAAATTACTTGAAAAAATAAATTTACAAAACGCATAGATGGCAAGGGGGGCCCTGATACTGAGGGCCAGGGTAGGCTGGTTGGGAAGGGGGCCCAGAGTACTGGGATGGCCTAGCTTGAGATGAGTAGGGGACCTGCTGAACATAACTAGATTCCCCCTGATACTGGTGCCCATATGGCGGCATCTGTGGCCCATAATAATCCCTTGGAGGAGGGAATTGGCCAAACATGTGCCCTTGGAGGCGCAGATTTTCTAGGGCCGCAAACATCTAAGTTGGGTCATGGGGGGAGTGGCTACCTCTAGAACAATTTCAAGAGCCAATCTGGTTCTCATTAATCGTTCTGGAGGTAGCTGGCGCATATAATGAGCCAGACTCTGGGCAAACAGACCATGATGATCCTCCTGCCGGGCTCTAGATAAATAATCTAGAACTTGTGCATTTATATTTGTCTCGGCAGGAGGCATTGCCCGTCATCTGGCCCTGCTGGGTAGAGCCAGAGTGGGTGGGAATCTGCTCTGGATGCTGTAGGCCTGGATGGTGCAGTGCTGGGTCACTCTCCATCTGCGCTGAGGTAGTGTCTTCTTCACACACACTGGAAAGGTGCCGACTCTTATCCTTCCTCCTCTAGGTTATCCTCAGTTCTACAAAAATAATAAACATACTACATAACTATATGACCATTATTTAGGATTTAAAATAATAATTTCACATATTCCTATAATGATCTAAAATACATTTGTCACATAGTACTACATGACCAAAACTACATATGACATATGTGGTCATTTAGCTACATTCGGTAAATTATAAGTATCATAGGTGGCCATAACAACAATTCCTATTCCACTATTCCATATTGTTCTTCTACTTTTGCTAAAGAAAGGATGAATGTAAATGGTTGCTATCGGCAACTATGACATTTCACATTTAACAATTGTTACCAATCACAGTACCCAAGTAGCCTACATACAGTGTGTATTGCTTATGATGTAGTGGTCAGTGTGTAGAATATACTTATGGACGCAGCTCCATGACGTCACGGTGGAACATTAGCTGCTCCCTGAAAATATAGGGCCTATTTTTGAGTGGACCAGACCCACTCCGCCCATGGTGCTTCATTTCTTTACAGAACTGGTCACGGCAGCTCCACCAACGATTCTTGACCTCTTCAACTGGTAATAAAAAGACAAGAAAGGAAAATGTAGGCAATTATAAATTTCTACATTGGATAACATATGACATAGCCTATATACTAGGGAGGATAACATATGACATGGCCTATATACTAGGGAGGATAACATATGACATGGCCTATATACTAGGGAGGATAACCTATGACATGGCCTATATACTAGGGAGGATCAAACATGTATACGTTGTCTACTTACTCAAATTCTTCCGACTTTGGCCTTGGATTTTCTCTCAGATGGTGGCAAAGAGATCCTGGGTTACCTCCACCCAGGCGGCATCTTTTTTTTTTATAACGGTCCTGGTACTCCCCCGAACGAAGATCCGCAAATTTTGACTCTGCAAGGCCTGTAAAATGGTGCAGCCAACTTCTGACTCATGTGCTGCCCAAGCCAGACGCAGCCAGATGCAGAGAAACGCCTACTTCCTGTATAATAGCCCTTGCTAATTTACTTGCGTGAAAAACGCAACGCAGTGCATCCGGATGCAATGCATTTTTCACGCAGCCCCATTCATTTCTATGGGGCCTGCATGGCGTGAAAAACGCAGAATATAGAACAACATGCTGCGATTTTCACAAAACATACAAGTGATGCGTGAAAAACACCTCTCATGTACACAGCCCCATTGAAATGAATGGGTCCGGATTCAGTGCGGGTGCAATGTGTTCACGTCACGCATTGCACCAGCGCGGAAAACTCGCCCGTGTGAAAGGGGCCTTTAAGGAGCCATGTCGGCAATAGAAAAACTCAGCAGCTCTCACCTGGTCTTCTGTGCTGTGAGCACGGATAAGGGTCCTGGACTGTACAGACCCACAAAGTGCAAAAAAACTTTTTCAAAATCCAGCTCTTTACAGCAAAGTTTCGTTCTTTATTGATGTGATGAAAATTCCAAGTACAGGTATAGCTATAGCATAGCAGCCCTTACTCATGACAGGTGTTAAATAATATTTGATCTAAATTAATTGATATTTAATATTAAGTATGTATTACACTACACATTGATTGACACCATATATAGTAATGTACTTGACATGGGAGGTCTGTATGAGAACGTCAAAACCTATATTTGAAGTCTACCATATATGACAGTGTAAAGTGCATACACGCCTGTTTTCTATGGTATAAATGATTGACAGAGACAGACAAGGAGGTCGTCTTCTTCTTCTTACACTCTGTTGGGGGTGTTTGCTACTGAAGGAGATGGAGAACACACATGGATCTTGAAAGAGGAGGATCTACCCTTCAACAATGATACTTCAAGGACTTTCACATTCACACACGGACAATTAGACTAAGACTTTCCTGAAAATATTTTTGTAAGTAATCAACTTTTATGAAGACTGAAAATAAATCACATTATTCATTTTTTATATAACTCCTGTTGAATCCTGGTAAATGAGTCCTCCGGGTGTTCCTTACTCCAAATAAGCATACACTACATTTGGAATATGCAGTAGAGCCTGCATGTAGTACTGCACAGTGTAAACTGACAGCAGATACATTTCATTTGTCATACAGGGGCACATCTGATATATGCCTGTGAATCCGTGTTTTCAGTGCATTAGTTGTACAGCCCACATACTGGATATTACACCGTGTACAAGTGATTAAAAAATTACATATCTGGTGTTACAATTTAGATATGATCTAATCACAAAATCTTTTTTGTTGGCTGTAGATCTAAAGCTCCTGCCAGATTTAATATACCTGCAACATATGCATTTGGTGTGCCCACAACGAAAACACTCAGGGTTATTTAACCATGTCGGTTTAACCTCCTTTCTCTCCTGAAACAGGCTTGGACCAAGTGTATCCCCCAAAGTTGGAGCTCTGCATGCTATATATTTCACTCCTGATGCCACCACTATAGACCACTCCCTGTCCGCATGCAAAACTGGTAAATATTTCTTGATAATGTTAATATTGTCACTAAATTCCACACTGTATTGTGTCGAAAATATAGATGGACTATACTTTCCAGTTTCATTTTTTGAAATACTATCAGTTTTACCAACTGGGAAGAGAAGAGTGTCTCTATTCACTGAACTAGCTGTTCTTTCACATTTCTTTATATGGTTGGCATTATAACGTCTTTTGCATAGGCGGTGCCCTGTTGCCCTGGCCTCCTTAAAGAAACCTTCCTCAGTTGAGCAATTTTTTCTTGCCCTAATCATTTCCCCTTTGGGAATATTTTGTATAACATGGGAGGGATGACAAGGATGTCGCTAATAGGGTCGTATTGCCTGACATCTTCTTCCTAAACGTTGAGGTGAGTACCCTCTCCTTTTCATAATCACCTACTAGGCACAAATCCAGAAACATAATCTGGTGGGTATCAAAAAGCATATTAAAAAGGAAATAGACTCCACACAAGAATCCAAATACGATCCAAACGGCGGTATGGCCGCCACATCGCCCGACCAAACAGCAGGTCGTCAATGTAACGGCCATACCAACGGATGGATGCGTAAAAAGGAGCCATGCACCAATTCTGCTGCCTTTGCCTATAGCAGCGTGCACTTAAATTGCAGTCTAGCTTACACTGACCCCTCTAGTCTGGTACAGGGTATCGAGAGCCATGTCTGACAGTAAGAATAACACCCACTTGGACCGCAGCGATCCTCCAGCAGCTGCAGCCACCGTTATCATGCCTCTTACTATGACATATTACTTTGGGGCGCCTCGGCTCTCACGTTATTCAGAAGAAGCCCACCAAGAACATCTGCAGTATGTCAATAATCTACTCAAAGAGAAGGATGACACATGGCAGAATGACCTTGCCCGATGGAAGACCCGCAGAAGGAGTGCATTACAGGACTTGATAAAGAAAGAGGAAGAAAGAAAAAAATATGGAGATGATGCTTAGCGAAGAAGGTGACTTATCAGAAAGAAGAAAAAAGGCATAAAAACATATAAAGAAATTGTGGAGGAAAAAGAGGGCAGAGAAAGGGAATTGCATGAAACCTACAAAAACGCCAAGACTTCCTTTCAGCAGTCTGCTCAAGACAGCACACCTGGTATGACACTACCAGATCCTCCAACCACTGAAAGTAACCTATCCACCGGTGAGGAGTCCACTGATACTATGCCATACACTCTGGAACCACCACCAAATCCAGAGTTTCTTGCTATGAAAGACTGAGGCTTTATCCCAGATAATCTGTCGCCTACCAGGAAAAAGCCAAGGCTTACAGAGGATCCTCCAATTCCAAGTTCTGCCACAGAAGGCCACCAGGAGGTCGCAGATGAAGCTTCTACTGGAGTTACAGCTGCAGAGAGCACCAGAGCTAGCAGTGAGAGTAAAGAGGATGTTGCGCATCTTAAAAGA
This sequence comes from Bufotes viridis, assembly GCA_033119425.1. Taxonomy (NCBI): domain Eukaryota; kingdom Metazoa; phylum Chordata; class Amphibia; order Anura; family Bufonidae; genus Bufotes; species Bufotes viridis. The sequence continues at coordinate 100,505,567 of CM065594.1, read as the reverse complement.
AGGACTTTTGCACCCTTAAGTATGGACCCAGGAGGAAGACCTCAGGTCCCTTATCTAAGGAGATCTCATGCTGCGAGTAAAGTCATGAACTACTGGTGCCACTGCATGGACTGCGCTTGAAGGGTGAGAACTGGTTGGCCCATTTGTGTGTTTTCGTTGCCCTTGTTGGTCCTCACCTGGAGGGTCATGTTTCATCAGGACTCCACCCAGCTGCTATCAAAATGATCCCACGTTGCACTCAACAGCGCCAAATAACCCTTCTCAGGTCAACTGGGAACCCCTCCTGCCTTAAGGGTTCTCATAAAAATTGCAGTGATTTGTGACTCTGTACTACCTCATGAGACCAATAGTGGGAGCCCTGCCTCTGTTTTTTCAAGCCTATACCATTTGCCATCCATGGGTCAGGAGCCTTCCATATTTTTGCACTAAAGTTTTTACTGTTTTGCAACGTTCAAGCACTTTAGCCCATTGTATAGACTATTTTATGGGTACAGCAATGAGACCTCTTTTGCAGCTTGAATGGACTTTGGACTTTACACTGTTAGCTAGATAGTTAGTGACCTTTGCTTTATTGCTCATATGGACTGCCTCTGAGGACACCTAATACTAATGGTCTAACTTTGCCTTGTGTCAGTTTAGAAAGCCTAGGCACTATATTGTATGATTTCCATACGTCCTTAACCTTTTTCTCTCTACAGACCTGGGAGGGGAAGGAGCCAGTATGTCCTGTGTCTTTGGAATCATGTGCTGTTGCTACACAGGGAGGACCAAGTGGTAAAGTCACAAGCAGTCTCAACATCTTTAAAATATGCTTCCAAAAATATGATTCTAGGTGCTTTAAGGCACTGTGCACTGTGAAAACCTACCAGTTTAGTCAAGGTGACAAAGCATATAGCATGATTAGACCTTGGTGCTGGGAAGGGAATACAGGGTGAAGCCACCCTCCTATTTGCGGGCTTTCATTGCATAGTGGAGGGCAGTGGCGTACATACAGGGGTCGCAGTTGCAACCGGGCCCGGCACTCCAGGGGGCCTGGCCGCCTGTGGACCCACCCCCCAGGCCAGCAAGCTACCTTAAACGATTAAATCATGTTGTACTAACATGTAATGGAGCGCTCTGATGGGGCCCAGCACAAAGTACAGAGCGCTCCATTACATGTATAATGTGGAGGGGGGGGGGATGCGCACTCACACACCCGGCCGGCATTTCTTTTCCGTAGTGAAGCAGGGAAACCTCTTTCATCCCTGCTTCACTGCTCTTCACAGCTCAGGAGCTCCCCCTGCTGGCCCCAGATCGCGCTGCTGGCTGTGGGAGGAGATCTGAAGACCCGGGAATCTGCCTTCAGCACAGCCAGCACCGAGATGCTAAGGCTGCAGACTGGGGGCAAAGGGCAAGAGGGGGGGGCATAACTAATTTGAGGGGGCACCTAATCAGGCATTACTGTGAGGGGGGGCACATATGAAGGCATAACTATGAGGATTGAGGGGGCACATATGAAAGCATTACTACTGTGAGGGGGCACAGATGTGGGCATATCTAATTTGAGGGACACATAATGTGGCATAACTACTGTGAGGGGGCACATATCTGGGCATATCTACTTTGAGGGGGCACATAACTGGGCATAAATACTGTGAAGGGGCACATATTTTGGTCATTACTACTGTGAGGGGCACATTCGGCATTACTACTGTGAGGGGGCACATATCTGGGCATATTACTGTGAGGGGACACATATTCTGGGCATTACTACTGTGAGGGGGCACATATTTGGCATTACTACTGTGAGGGGGCACATATCTGGGCATATTACTGTGAGGGGACACATTCTGGTCATTACTACTGTGAGGGGGCACATATTTGGCATTACTACTGTGAGGGGGCACATATCTGGGCATATTACTGTGAGGGGACAAATATTCTGGTCATTACTACTATGAGGGGGTACATATTTGGCATTACTACTGTGAGGGGACACATATCTGAGTATACCTACTGTTACAGGAACAAAGGTGGGCATTAGTACTGTGAGGGGCCTCAAGGTGGGCATTAGTACTGTGTGGTAGCACTAGATTACCCGGCTATATATTGGCATGGCTCAGTCTTAAAGGCCAGCACAGCGCCCCCTGCTGGTGATTTCACAGGGTCAGTCGCCATCCCTTCCTTATGTAATTATTCTTTTTTTCTCACCACAGGGACCTTGTTCTGGATCCAGCGGACATCACGCCGACACCAGCGACACTCTGGATGAGGTAGGACCAGATTTTATTAGTTAGGACTGGGTGAGTGTAGCCATGCATTGGGGTTAGGGCTCTTTAACATCCTGTACGGGTAATCTGCTGTGTGAATGAGTGCCAAGCCCCGCTCCAGAACAGCAGAGACACGGAGCACTAACAGGATTGATAATGCTCCGTGCCTCTCTGTGATCTTTTACTACAAAATCACAGTGAGATAAAGTTGTCACCGTGATTTTGTAGTAAAAGATCACAGAGAGGCACGGAGCATTATCAATCCTGTCAGTGCTCCGTGTCTGCTGTTCGAGCGAGCTTGGCACTCATTCACTAGACAGATTACCTGTACAGGATGTTAGAGTGCTAAGCCCTGCTCTCGATACAGCAGAGACACGAGCACTAACAGGATTGATAATGCTCCGTGCCTCTCTGTGATCTTTTTACTACAAAATCACAGTGAGATAAAGTTGTCACCGTGATTTTGTAGTTAAAAGATCACAGAGAGGCACGGAGCATTATCAATCCTGTTAGTGCTCTGTTCTCTGCTGTCTGGAGCGGGGCTTGGCACTCTTTCACGCAGCGGATTAGCTGCACGGAAATGGCAAGTGATAGGTTACATTTTTGTAATATACTTTATTTAGCCAAAATAATTTTAGTAGTAAACTGGGGCTGAAATGGCCATTAGCAGCTCTCTCAGAAATTAGGGGGAGGGGGCCCCATGGATCAGTTTCGCACCGGGGCCCATGGATTGTGTATACGCCACTGGTGGAGGGATTACAATACATGTCATTCCCACGCTTCCTGTGGTACTAGAGCTCGGTATCCACAAAAGGGGAGTATAAGATCGCTTGGTGCAGTCTTTTGGTTCTCTGGTTTTACCGACAGGGAAACAGGAAATAGACACCCTACTCACACGGGCAGAGAGCATTGCTATGTCAGTTTATGTATACAGTAACAGCAAATGGTCTAAAGCAGCACTTTAACTTTAAAAGGGAACCCTGGCGCATACCCTAAGCACAAGCCGAGGGGGTAAAGGGATATGTAACACCCCGGAGTGGTGTTACTAATTGCTGACAACTATGTCATCTGAGTATTTATTTTCAGGTCCTACACAAGTGTGCATTGATACCACTGTTAACTGTTTTGTTTATGTACTAAGCCTGGTTCGCCAGCAGGTGGCAGTTTATTTGGCAGAGAGAGCGACAGATACTTAGATAGAATGAAACTCACCATTCCATCCCAACCCCCCACCCCCCCTTTGGGCAGAAGTGGGCTAGTACTGCTTCCTACCAGAAGGGAGGGTTGCAGTTCTAGTTAATTCCAGTTTAGACTCCATATTGGAGATGAGAAGACATGAAAGATATAGCAGCCAGAGGAAAGTGTTCTTCGGCTGGAGCAGGAGCCACCAAAGGGAAGTAGTTTGTAGAGCACGCGGACTCCATGCTAATTTACTGAGTGTCAGGAGGGGGACAACCAGAATCGATCAAAGCTCCAGTAACCAGACCCAAGTAGAGTTTAGCACAGCAGAGAGAAAGAAAGCAGAGTTATTAAGCAAGCCTGTCAGCCCAGCAGAGAATATTGGGGGCGGCACTTTGCAAATGCGGACCTATTCATTTGGGTCAGCAAAAATTGCGGACAGCACACTGTGTGCTCTCCGCATCCGTATGCCCATTCTATAGCCCTGCAAAAAAATTTGATAAAAATAGAACATGTCCTCATCTTGTCTGTTTTGCGGACAAGGATAGGAATTGCTACAATGGACCTGCGAAAAAAACAGATGCTACACAGACGTCACACAGGTGTCATCAGTATTTTTTGCGGATCTGTGTTTTGCAGACCGCAAAATACATACCGTCGGGTAAATGCACCCTTACACAAGCTTTCTTCTCCTAGTCCTAGCTAGGCGAGACTCAAACTGACTAGAATATTCTAACTCCTCTATAATATAGAGGGTCACACCAGCCCCATCTAGTGGTGGCTATGAATATGGCCTCTTGTTACTACATGCACATATTTAGTAAGGCATTACATATTAAACCATATACATTTTGTTAACCCCTTGCAGTTTGCAGTAGATGGCGACTTCTGGAGCAGGTCACTGAGAGCACAAGACAATAGTGGCCCTACACTGGTGTCACAGTAATGTTACTGCTATTCCATCTGCAAAGCAAATGACTAAGAGACATCACCAGTGAGTAAAACAATTGCTCTTAGGATATATTCACATGCAGCAGTCTGTTACTTTTTTTTTTTTTACCACGACTACCATGAAATTACATCAAAATGCCACAGTTTTGCCACAATTTCGCAAAAGTAGTTGAGGCAATTAATTGTGACGTGACTGCTAGTTCTGCAAATACCCTTATGACCTTTATTTAAATGAGTAGATAAGAAATTAATGTTCATGAGGGGGCTCAGCAATGAGTTAAAATGGCCCTGCTCCGCACAAATGCCAAATTTAATCATATGCCTTCACCTACCCTGCAAAGGCCAAAACAATGTGTTTTTGGCTGGTATGCATCCATACACTTTTCTGCTGTATGTATAGTGCAGTCTGGAATTCCTCCCTAAGTATACATCTGACTGACATTGAACACAGTGTAAGCACCCTTAAAGGGGTTGTCCCACTTCCGCAAATGCCATTTATCATGTAGATAAAGTTAATACAAGGCACTTATTAATGTATTGCAATTGTCCATTTTGCTTTCTTTACTGGCGTTATTCATTTTTCCATCACATTATGCAGCGACCCGAGACAGTGACCGGACACGGTAATGTGTGTGAGCATACTAGTGATGAGGTGCCGAGGATAGTAGTACTCACAGTTAAGCTGTCCCTTGGGGCCGGTGTGCAGTGGATGAAAGGACAGCATGAAATTCTCCGGGGCACTCTCGGTTGCAGGGAACACCAGCCAGATGTTGGTTGAGGTGCCCTTGATGTTGATGGTGGTGTTTAGGGTGCCTTGGTGGCTGGGCCCCTGTGGTGACGCCAGCACTGTAAGGTGCAATTAAGAGATGGAGCAGATGAATTAGCAGTGAGGCAGTGGTTAAACCAAAAAGGAAGTTTACCTATCAAATATAGTAAGGCATCCAATCTCATCACTTTGTCTTTCATACACATGGCAAAAAGAGTAATGCTGCAAATTCAAATTAGCAGGCTCCTTGAGGTGAAGTATATAGGTTAGCTTCAGCTCACTTTAGTAGGGGAAGTGTGCTTACTTGTACTTAGTTTCTGATGTTGATCTGCTCACTCAACCTTGTAATAGTAGGTTAGATCCTCTATAAACAAGTATTCTGACAGATGGCCTTTCTGTCCTTAATTATGGTGGGCAGCTTGTAGCTTTGAATCTCTCCACCAAATGCAAAGGTGACTAAAACCTGATAAACGGCAGTTATCTTCCTTTGTCAGTATTCTTTAGTTCAGCAATCCAACAACCCCAGGGCGATCTCCCTCACGGCAGGCAAACACTCTGCTTCATTATTTGTACAGGTTGTGGTCTTCAGAGTAATAATCCACTTGGTACCCCAGAAGGGTAATCTACAGTGTAGGATCATATAGTCCTAATCCCGGACTCAATGTTAGAGGTAAATTGGTTCACCTGGGCTAGGCCCAGGAGGACAGAGACAAGCCTGTCTCCTCTCCTTCCTCCTAACTCCTCATCTCCTAACCTTTTACTAACTATAACTTCCTATAACAGCTGTATATAACTGATGTGATAGAGACCTCTAGTGGTGAAAATGTGTAGTGCGTGTTAACAGCCTTAAAAATGGATTTAGCAGCAAAGACAAAGGAATAGTGCAAAATGACATAATATAAATAACAATTTGTAGTGGAACATACACACGTGGGACACTACAATTATACTCGTAATGACCACTGCTGCAGTGCAGATATGAGGTGGCCGGGATGGGAGCTGCTATGCATGCAAGCCTATGCGCACTCCCACAGTCCCAGCCAGTGTCGGACTGAGGTACCTAGGGCCCACCAGTAAAATTTATTTTGGGGGCCCACAGTATGGATACATTCAAATATAATAAATAATCTATCAGGTTTTTTATATGCACATAGGCTGGCTGAGGTGCTGTACATTGAATATCTGTATGTAGTGCAGTAAATCTAATGTGCTATGTGCCACTTGTGCAGGGGTGGGAGACTAGGGGCCCACTTTGCTCAGGGGCCCACCGGGGGATTCCCCTGTACCCCTGTGGGCCAGTCCAAGCCTGGTCCCAGCCACCACAGAGGCGAGTGTTTTTTTTCCTATAGTGTGTAAGCACGGCCACAGCTGCGGGATTGGAGAATGGTTGTAACTCCTGGAAAGGAGCAGTGTATAATGTGATGGAAAAATGAATTCAACCAGCAAAGGAGGCGATATGGACAATCACAATACATTAGCAAGAGCCTTGTATTAACATTATTTACACAATAAATGCCATTTGCTAAAGTGACACATCCCCTTCAATCACTGGCGTACATAAGGAAGTAAGGCCCCCATAGCAAGGATTAAACCAGGCCTCCCACACAGGACCCTTGGGCCATTTTTCCACTGACTTATTTGCTAAAAGTTGTTCCTTTAGACAGTGGTAGGGAACCTCCAGCTCTCCAGCTGTTGTGAAACTACAACTCCCAGCATGCATACTTCCTCTGCTCTTCTCTGAACTCCCATAAAAATTAGGGGAGCATGTTGTTTCACAGCAGCTGGAGAGCCGGAGGTTCCCTACCCATGCTTTAGAGGGTAGAGTCCTGACCAAGTTTTCACCTCCAGTAGAAAAGGAGATAATGCCAACTAAGACCCCTTGCCCTGGGCCCCATTGCAGTCACATGGTCTGCTGCTATAGTAGTTATGCCCATGGGCGTAGCTATAGGGGGCGCAGAGGTAGCAGTCGCTACCGGGCACAGGAGCCTGAGGGGCCCAAAGAACCTTGTGCCGCATAAGAAGACACACAAGGCACTGAGGGAAGGGGGGCCCAAGCTGAACTCTTGCACCAGGGCCCATGAGCCGTTAGCTACGCCCCTGGTTACGCCCTTGCCTTTAATACTAGTTCATCTACATAGGGGATTTGTAATCGATTTTTGCTGTTGTATGTAGTTTTTGCTGTGGTTTCATATCCTTAGTTTTGCAGCAAAAGTTATTTAACAGAATACTTCTTAAAAAACAGTACCAGACAGTGTTCAAATAGTACTGCCATACAATGCCTACATAATAGCATAACACAGTAAACAAACACCTAACAGCACTATTCGGGTCATTTACCAAATTGGTGTAAAGTAGAACTGGCTTAGTTGCCTAGAGCAACCGATCAGCTTCCACCTTTCATTTTTGACATCTCCTTTGTAAAATGAAAGGTGCAATCTTATTGGTTGCTATGGGCAACTGAGCCAGTTCTACTTTACACCAGTTTGATAAATGACCCTGTATATTGTTCGTTGTTATCATTGTAGTTTAAATAACATTACTGGGCCTAAAAAAAACACTGCTGCAACCTGCTTAATAAATACTGCCAGAGAGTGCCATACAGTGCTTACAGAACAGTGTCAATCCACTATTTGGCTGCTCTAAGCCCGATCACCTAGGGCCAGCACGTAGTCCCATCTCGCCATTGAAATGTCAAGATGAGACAAACCCTTTAACTAGATATTTGATGTAGCGACCACCATTAAAATATGAGAAGCCTTAGTTACCATATATCCTCCGGTATATAGTAAAGTATGTTGTGTCCTTCCTCTAATTTACCCTCTAAGTTTATGAATAAATGTACAACTCGATTTTACCAGTTGGGGGTGTGTCCTTGCACAGTCTGAAACTATCTAATCAGTGCTGCCAGAGCCCGACTCTGCAGGGACACACCCCAACTGGTAACACCTAGTTATATCTTTTTTCTAAAACCAACATGTCAGGAAAGGTTACGGTCTCCTCTTTAATAACAAAGGAAAGTGTTCAAGTGTTTATACCATAGAAAGCCCACATACCAGTGCTATACGGAATCAGGAAGGGAACTATGACATCATTTCACCCGCTTAGGAGCCACCAGACTTGGTAAGGTTGCAGTGGTGAAGCCTCCTGGTTGTTGGCCACCAATGCTAATGTAGCCCTAAACCCATTTTGACCCTCTTTTGGCCCTCGATGACTTAATCTAGGAATATCAGCCCTGGTGATGTGTTCCCTTTAACACAATAGGATTTTTTTCCCCACATCAACTGCTTTTCCACTCTACTGATAGAGTCGCACTGAGCGTGAAGCAGGTCATAAAAAAAAAAAAAAACAAGCAAGCAGAACATCAAAGATTACTTAAGATGAAGTTAAGTTCAGGCAGAATGTATCCCCCAGGTCAGTCTACCCTATCGCCTCTATAAAGAAGCGTCGACTTGTATGTAAATGGAGCGCCAATGTATATAATAAAACCGCCGCGCGGCGATCCTCATCTGCCGCAGTCATACATGAATTATCATAATATTGTGATAGAAAATGCGAAGTTTCCTGCCTCAAAGGGAAATAAAGTACACAGCGCTTCACTGTGGTGTCAAATCTCTCCGCTTTTACATGTGTAACTAGGTGCATTAGGAATGAGTGGTCTTGTGTGGAGCCTGAAACGAGGAGATGCTGCAATATTATTCCACACAAAAGCCGCGCTAAGTTATTCCGAGGAGCTAAGTTATCGTGCTGGGAGCTGTAACGTCTGTCTTGGATAAATTAGCAGGCAGATAAAGTTATTCACTGTAAACGGCTCAGCTGAGATCAAGAGCGAAGAGTAGACAACGAAACGCGCCGCCTGACAACAGATTAGACTAGGGCTTGATTTACACACGTGCTTCATATATAGGGTTTATAATGAGGCTTCTGCCGTCTATAGAAACTTTATCATTTTTATATAACGTTTCTGCAAGATAGCTCACAGGCCCAGACGGGAAGACTTGGATACTCTGAGTGGAGCTCACACTTAAATGCTACGCATGCTACTAACTGGACCATGGGTCTTCAATTACAGCACTTCTTCTGGTGGGTCCAATATACCCTAGAAGGTACCAGCCCTGCTAAGAAGACAATACAATTCCTAAATCATAGCTAGCCCACCAATTGTACACCAGGGCTGGTTTTAGGCAGTTTTTTTTGCATTATAGCCCCCATTATTACTTGCACATAAAGGGGTTATCCCATCATTAAAGTAAAAAATGAAAATCAGATATCATATGTGACAATCTCTTTTCTAACATAGCTAGAACCAGCCCTGTATCTCACATGGATCCAGAGATCTCCCATTCATTATTCCAATTGCTCTGCTGGATTTATTTAAAGAGGACCTGTCACCTTTCCGGATATACCTGTTGTAGTAACAACTTGCATTCCCGAGTTTGGAGCATCTATTCTTATGGCTCTATGTTGTGCCATTCCTTTATTATTTCTACTAAGGGTACTTTCACACTTGCGTTATTCTTTTCCGGCATAGAGTTCCGTCAAAAGGGCTCTATGCCGCAAAAGAACTGATCAGGCATATCCCAATGCATTCTGATTGGATAGAAATTCGTTCAGTTTGCAACAGTATGCCTTCCGTTCAGTCACTGTCAGGCGTTTTGGGCGGACATAATACCGCAGCATGCCTGATCAGTCGCCGGAATGCCGGATCCAGCATTAATTCCCATTGATTCCCATTAGTGCCGGATCCGGCATTGCGAAACAACTGAAGGACGGATCCGTCCTTCAGGTCTGCGCATGTGCAGACCGGGAAAACTGTGAAAAAGACTGCAAGACGGATCCGTCTATCCGCAAGACAAGCGGAGAGACGGATCCGTTCTTGCAATGCATTTGTAGACGGATCCGCACCCGGATCAGTCTACAAATGCTGTCGGTTGTCACACCGATCAGCGGGAACCGGCAGGCAGCTCCGACGATAGAACTGCCTGCCGGATCACACTAACGCTAGTGTGAAAGTACCCTAAGAATTATGAATTAATTGCCAGCAGCTCGCAGTAAAGGTACAGATAGATGTTACCAGTCAGGGGAGGGGGGTGCCTGCACAGTCTGACACCAGCAGCACTGATTGGACAGAGTGAGACACACCCGCTACTGGTAACACCCGTCAGTACCTTTACTGCAGACTGTTGGCAATTTATTTATAAAATTCTAGCAGTAATAATACAGGAACGGGACAACATAGTGTCATAAGAATAGTTTTGTAATTGCATGTATTGGTGCATGGGGAATGCAAGTGGTTACTAAAACAGACATGTCAGGAGAGGAGACAGGTTCTCTCTAAGCTGGCAGCTCGGGAGGGAGTGGGGGTCAAATGTGTGTTCTTTGTGCTATACATCTATCGCTGTAGTGTACGGGAGCTGTAATGCCCGTCACTACAGAAGGGTCACTTGTGTGTGCTCGTTCCCCTCAGTTATGGGGAGGTTGGTGTAAAACATCTTCATGTAATGCAATGCTCTTATACTTCCCTGTTACTGTGGTATTGCCATGTGCAGGCCTGCTAGGGATGTCATTCCAGCTCTAGGTCAGTAGAGGGAGCTAGGGAGCCCTAGTTTATATATAGGCCCAGTCAGGGAAGGGAAAGGCAGTCTAGCCCAGGCCATGAGCCTGTGAAGTTAAGCCTAGGCCATGTGCCTGTGAAGTCTAAGGCCAGGCCTTGCGCCTGTTGAAGTCAGCCCAGGCCCTATAGCCTGAGAGGGTCCAGCCTAGGAAGAGTCATTCCCTAGGAGAAGCAGTCCAGACCCTAGGACTAGTGGAGAAGTGTTGCCTCCTTAGTCAAGCTGCATACAGGACAAGTATCCCTGGAGAGAGAGAACAGTTGCCTGAAGTGTATTGCTGCATTTAGAGTAAGATGAAAGCCCCGATCTTAGGAGGCCTGTCTTGAAGATAGCCTTTGTTTCTGTGATTAATAATCTGAACCACTGCTGTGACTGTATTGTAACGTGTGGAATATTCTGGAACTGTACTTACTGACTGTTCATCTATCTTCAACTACGTTCAGTAAAGTTATCCTGTTATTTAAGTATATAAAGAATCCTCAATTATTCCACCTATCACTACACGGTGTGCCACCGTTCAATTGGCACTGGCGTCACGACATTCATCACCTGCCTGTTCCAGTGCTGACCCGATTGAAGACGACAGTCAGTCCCAGGTTAGTGGGTTGCCCTGCACTACAAAGCCCAGCATACCTAAAGCTACACTACTGACCCCCTGGGACACTGCATCGCTATTACAGTTCAGGGTGTGTGTCCTTTCTGCTGTGTCTTTCACCCTGTTACTGTCAGAGCTTCTAACTTGAAGGATGGAACTGAGCATGTGTGGCCATCTCAGTGAGGTGGATAGAGAAATAAGGAAAATAATAAATGGCAGGTGGAGCTATTTAGATCGGTTTTATTGAATAACTCAGTGGCTTTACTATATTTTTAATTACATGCAATTACAAAACTATTCAGATCCAGGTGCTGGTTTGAAAAATGTTAACAACCTCTCTTAACCTCCTTAACAGTCACAATAAAATTGGAAAAACCCTCCCAAAAAGTCACTGTTTTATTGTACATTTTTAATATGTGTCTGAAGTAAATCATGTTGGCACACAATTTAGGGGACACAATTGCGTTTTTAACCCCTTCGTTACATACTGTATTTTTCTAATACAGAAACTGGCAAATGGCAGTGCATATTATAGTCCAAATGCTAATGTCTTCAGCATGCTAGAGGCACAAAGAGGCAATCGCATCATTGGCTCTACTCATCGTTCCTGGCCTTTTTCTGGGTGCCACGCTGTAGTATGTCCTGACTGCGTACAGCATCAGAAAGTAGTGCACGTAGGCACGCATTATGACCTGATGTGGTGCGACGTCAGGTCACAGTGCAGTACGGGCTGGATGAAGACCATGGAGCAGTGAGTTCTGAATCTGGAGAGCGGCAGCACCATCCAGAGCAAGCTAGATTAGCATATTTATTTATTTTCTAATCTTTTATCTGTGGTCTGATGGGGTCTAATCTGAGGTCTGATGGGGGTTTGATCTGAGGTGTGATGAAAAATATTTTTTTCTTATTGTCCTCCTTTAAATCCTAGGTGTGTCTAATAATTCTAAAATTCGGTAACTAATTTTAGCCTTAAAGGGGTATTCCCATCTCAGACAATGGGGGCATATCGCTAGGATATCCCCCCAGTGTCTGATAGGTCAGGGTCCCACTGCTGGGACCGGCACCTATATCAAGAACGGAGCAGGGAGAGCAGTGGCTGAAGGACCCCAGATTTCCTGGGGTCCGTCCACCACCAAGCGCTGCTCCCCGCCTCTCCCATAGAAGTGAATGGGAGCGCACTGCGCATGCGCGGCCCATGCTCCTATTCATCTTTATGGGCCCGACGGAAATAGCCGAGCCAGCTATTTCGCGAATATTCGTCATAAATTCACGAATTTGCGATTATTTTCTTGATCGGCAATGTAATATGCGCGTATTGCATGCGCAATACAGGCGTGGATCACTATTGCTACATTTTTTAACCACTACAGGACCGCCTAACGCAGGGATGTGTCCTGCGGGCGGTCCTGTAGTTCTGAGACGACGCATCGGCGCGTCATCTCGCGAGAGCCGTGACTTCCTCGCGCGCGCGTTCACAGTGTCGCGCGTCTCAGGAGTTCTGCTACAGCCTGCGAGCGATGATCCATCGCTGGCAGGCTGTAGATGCGAATTAAATCACATCAAAGAGCTATATCAGACGCTGTTTTGTGAACAGCGTCTGATATAGCTGCTACCTGGTCCTCTGGTGGTCCCATTTGCTGGGATCGACCACCAGAGGACCAGGTAACTATGTAAAGTTGCACCAAACACTACACTAACCCCCCCCCCCCCACTCACCTATTATCCCCTTGATCACCCCCCTGTCATTGATCACACCCCTTGTAAGGCTCCATTCAGACGTCCATATGTGTTTTGCGGATCCGTGGATTCACAGATCCTCAAAACACGGACACCGGCAATGTGCTTTCCGCATTTTGCAGATCCGCACATTGCCAGAACTATATAGAAAATGCTTTTTCTTGTCCGCAATTGCGGACAAGAATAGGACATGTTCTTTATTCTTGCGGAACGGAAGTGCAGACCCGGAAGCGCGGATCCGTAATTCCGGATCCGAGCGGGACAAAGTCTGTCCTCATAGAAATGAATGGGTCCGCAATTCCGTTCCGCAAACAGAATTGCGGACGTGTGAATGGGGCATAAGGGTCCCTTATCACCGCCTGTTAGTTAGCTACTTGTTAGGTAGCTAGCGCCCAGCCGACCGCAGCGCAGTCACTGATTTTGGCACTCACAATACACTTTCACCACAGCAGCAGCAAACAGATCACAAACTGCACAGTTTCAGAAATACTACCACCCTTGTCCCTAAAGCCAATAATCTTCCCTTTTTGCAACTCAGACATTGCCCCTTTTACCCATAAAAGCAACAAGGGATATATGTGCCTATTACATACCTTTTATACCCACCCAGACAGATCATGACTCGCTTCATGAGCTACGAGCTGCTGACGTCAAAAGTAGGAAGTGGTCATAATAATGCGACTCAACTGTGTAGGTCTCTAAAGAAGTTGAGCAGATGAACAACTAAGGACATGTCCAGAGATAGAAGTCTTCCATGGACTACAGAGACGTTCTCTAAGAGACTGGAGTAAACCCTCAGTCTCATGAAACAGATTCACATAAACAAAAAGTTGCAGCCAAAATGTCTTCCTGGCATGTGTTGGCTCTACATTCATTTCTGCAGGAATATTCCCCTGTTCACACAGCTGGATATCAGGCGGGGAGGAATATGAATAGCCTTCTTGCAGAATGGTATAATTTGTTGGTGCTGATTTGTAATGTTAAATAAAGCAATCAACAAATCGCGATGCAAATGTCTGAGCCAGGAGCCGAGAGATTTCTCAAAACCGTATGATTAAACATTAGAAAGTTAAACCCGAGATCAGGCTGAAATATAAATAAGGGCAGATAGTTAATGCTGACGGGTGAAAAAAAAAAAAAAAAACTTTGACGAAAGTTGCAGCTCAGTAACTTGTCTCTCAAATATGTCACAGATATTGAGACTCACAGAGAAAAGTCAAAGTAGAAAATGATACAGTGATTAGGGGGGTTCTGTTATATGAAGCTTAATCACTGAATAAATAAAAAGGTCTACAACTTTCTAATCGACTTTGTGTTTCATTTCCTCACCATTTTCAAGGTCTCTGCCTGCTGTCACTGAATGAGAACACTGATATTCACAAAATAGTTTGCAATCCAGTACATACATAGTCCTACTCTCAGATAACAACTAACAAGTGGATAGAATTGTATACCTCCCAACTTTAGAAAAGACGGAAGAGGGGCATTATATGCGGCGCGCTTCACGCTGCAGCCATTTTTTCCCCACACTAGGCTACGCCTCTAACTCCGTCCAAAACAACTATACACCTAATCCCATCCAGTCCCCTAAATGCCCCCACAGAGTAATTATTCCCCCTTTATGTAACCACACAGTAGTTATGCCCACATTGCGCCTCTTTTACAGATTGTGCCCAGATACATGCCCCCCACAATAGTTATGCCCAGATATGTTCCCCTCACAGTGTTGCCCAGATATGTGCCCCTCACAGTAGTTTTGAACAGATATGTGCCCCTCACAGTAGTTATGCCCAGGTATGTGCCCCCTCACAGTAGCATGCCCACATATGTGCCCCTCACAGTAATTTTGCCAAGATATGTGCCCTCACAGCAGTGGCATACATAGAGAAGCAAGGGTCCCATAGCTAGGATCAAACCATACCCCCCACACAGGACAGAAGGGTTTCTGCCCTAACCCCTTTTCAATTACCCTTGGGCAATTTCCACTGGTTCATTTTCTAAAAAATGTTCCTTTAGAGCAGGGATGCCCAACCTGCGGCCCTCCAGCTGTTGTAAAACTACAACTTCCACAATGCCCTGCTGTAGGCCGTCTGTGCATGATGGGAGTTGTAGCTTTGCAACAGCTGGAGGGCTGCAGGTTGGGCATCCCTGCTTTAGAGGGTAGAGTCCAGACCAAGTTTTCACCTCCAGTAGAAGAGGAGATAATCGCAACTAAGACTGGGCTCCCTCTTGCCCTGGGCCCCATAGCAGTCGCATGGTCTGCTGCTATGGTAGTTACGCCCCTGCCTCACAGTAGTTATGCACAGATATGTGCCCCCTCACAGTAGTTATGCCCTATGTGTCCCCTCACAGTAGTTATAGCCTGATATGTACCCCCTCATAGTAGTTATGCCTGGATATGTGCCCCGTCACAGTAGTTATGCAAAGATATATGCCTCCTCACAGTAATATGCTCAGTTATTTGCCCCCTCACAGTAGTTTTGCCCCGATATGTACCCCCTCGCAGTAATATGCCCAATTAGGTGACCCCTCACAGTATTACGCCCAGGTATCTGCCCCCTTCACAGGAAGTAAAAATAACAAACTCTACATACTCACCTAGTTCCTCCAATGATCTCCCTAGCAGCAGCATAATACACGTGGAGATGCTGCTCTCTGTAGGAGGATGAGCAGCACAGCCGACTCCTGGCCAGCCCCGACCCTGCTCAGACCAGCAGTGTGGAGCACCGACAGGGGAAGGAATGATGAAGCAGGGAGCGGACGGCTCTCTGCGTCATCATTACAGGCAACTGTCTCTGTGTTCTATAGATGCAGAGACAGCTGCCTGAGAGTGGGACATACCTTTCTGGGACCGTAGGACAGCCACTGAAATTCGGGACTGTCCCTCCGGATCCGGGACAGTTGGGAGGTATGGATTTTATGCAGTGAAGATAAAACTCCGAGAGCTAAATCAACCTGTACTCTAAACTGTAACAAACTGCTAAAGAGATTTAGGCAACTGGCTGATCATGTACACTGATACATTGTAATCAGTGGCGTAACTAGAAATGACTGGGCCCCACAGCAAATTTTTGAATGGGGCCCCCTGCCCCAGTAATTTTTTCACAATCCCTTCCTTTCATACTGCCCCTTTCCTTTGGCTAGTAAAGATCGCTCCCTCAGACCAGGCCCGGCAGCTGTTCCATCCGTTTTCTACACTGTCTATACTGCCACTGTATATCATTTCATTGTGTAATACTGTTGAGGGGGCCCTGACAAAATCTTTTAGTACTTCTCCTCCTTCTCTTGGTTGGGCCCCTTCTGGGTCAGGGCCCCAAAGCAGCCGCTTCCCCTATAGTTACGCCCCTGATTGTAATAAGATGGATGCTAAAGATAATAATCTAATTGCCAGCAAGCAAAGATCTTGAACATTGTAAGGAATTGAAACTAAAGCTTTGAAAAATTCAAACAAGCCCGGAAAAGGATGGACAAAGTACTTAATGGCAAGTGCCATAAATGTACGATATGGGGATGGTGCAAGTTCAGGAGCAGCACCTGAACCATCCACAGTAGGTGTCAGCTGAATATTACAGATGATACTCTGATGCAACAGCTGGGATTATATATTAACCAAATCCTGGCAGTTGAAACCCTTAAATAATAACCACAGCATCAAAATGTAAAGGACAGAATCAATTACCCATAGTGTGCCTCCTCTGGGATGGCGCCAACCCAGAGGAGGCACACTATGGGTAATTGATTCTGTCCTTTACATTTTGTATTATAATTTTTTGCACTTGCACTTTAGCTTGGAATTTATTTTGTTGGATTAGTATGAATTGTTACCATTGTGTCCCCTTCCAGTTAATGCCGCCATTTCCCTGCACCTGTTTTTAATACATGGATTTTTTCTTATGAATTTTGCAAATAAAGTGTATTATTGTCTTCATGCGGTCTTGAAGTTTCTTATAGGAATTTATATTGTTTTTTTGCCATAGGCATGTGCGTATTGAGCAATACATGGTAGTTCCATAATGCAAGATAATTATTATTTTTATCATTAAGGGTTGAGCCTCTATTTTGTAGTGTAATTACAAGTATGCCATCCCCATTCATTTCTATGGGACAGCTCTGTCTGTTCAAGTGCATAGGAAGGAGCCTTCCCATAGAAGTGACTGGGGACGCCATACTAGTAATTACACTGCTCAACACTGTAATTGCTTCAGCGAGCAGGTAAACAGAGCAGGGGGGAGCACTGCCTCCTCTTCAAACTGTTGACTGGTGGAAGTCAGACCCCCACCGATCGAATATTGATGACTTATCCTGAGGATAGGTCGTTAATAGTAAATAGCTGACAACCCCTTTAAAATATATATATATATATATATATATATATATATATATATATATATATATATTTTTATATATAAAAAATATATAAAACATATGCATAATTGGTATTGCTACAACTGTGACAATCCATACTTTTAAATTAATGCGTTATTTATCCACGGGGAATATTGCAACAACAACAACAACAAAAAAATGAATAAAAAATGAAAAAAGCTAAATAGAAAAACTACAAATTTTTAATGGATATAAATTCAGACCCTTTGCTACAACACTTGAAATGTAGCTGTGGGAGCCTTCCATTTCTTTTGATCATCTTTGAGATTAAATTTGATTAGATAAAATTTGGAAAGACATTTTGTGACATAGTGAATACATACCTCTATCTATATCAGAGCAAAAACCAAGCCATGAGGAGGAAAGAACTGCCCGTAGAGCTTAGAAACAGGATTGTGTAGAGGCACAGATCTGGAGGAGGGTACAAAAAAATTCTGCTGCACTGAAAGTTTCCAAGAGCACAGTGGCCTCCATACTTCTTAGGCCCCTTTCACACGAGCGAGTTTTCCATGCGTGTGCAATGCGTGAAGTGAACACATAGCACCCGCACTGAATCCTGACCCATTTATTTCAATGGGTCTGTGCACATGTTTTTCGTGCATCATTTCTGCGTTGCGTGAGAATCGCAGCATATTCTATATTCTGTGTTTTTCATGCAACCCTGGCACCATAGAAGTGAATGGGGCTTCAATGAAAACAGCATTGCATCCAGATAAAATGCGTTTTTCACTGATGGTTGCTAGGAAATGGTGTTTGTAAATCTTCGGGGGTTTTTTCATGCGCGTGAAAAACGCATCAAAACTGAATGCATCTACAAGGAAAAAACTGAAACACAACACAATTGCAGACAAAACCGACTGAATTTGCTTGGGAAATAGTGCGAGTTTCACTGAATGCATCCTGACACAATCCGTATTGTTCGTGTGAAAGGGGCCTTCTAGAACTGGCCACTCCACCAAACGAAGTAATTGGGGAAGAAAATCCTTGATAAAAGAGGTGACCAAAAACCCAACCTGACAGAGCTTGAGTGTATCTACAGAGAAGAATGGCATAAAATCCCCAAATCCAGGTGTGCAAACCTTGTGGCATCATGTCCAAAAGACTGGAGGCTGTAATCGCTACCAAAGGTGCTTCAACTAAGTCCTGAGTAAAGGGTGTGAATACTTATGTCAATACAAGATTTTACTTTTTGCTTTTCAAAAAGAGATTCTGTTTCAGTGCTGAATGACGGGGATAACTTGATTTTCTTTGTTTTGCCATTAGGCCGCAATATAACAAAATGTGAAAAAAGTGAAAGGGTCTGAAGACTTTCGGAATGTACTATACTTCTATGGTACCAAAAAAATACTGTAAGATACAAGCACTCATACAGCAACATTGGTAGAAAAAAAAAAAAGTTATGGTTCTCAGAATATGAGTGTTTTAAAACTCTATATCAAAACTGGTATTGCGGTAACTGTACTGAGCCGCAGAATAAAAGCTAATGACATTTATATTGCACGGTAAATACCATAAGAAAACACAATTGCAGAATTGCTGTGTTTGCAGCATGCCAGAGTAGGGGGTATCTGCCAATGGTTTGCTTAGTAATGTTACAAAATATATTACGCCCAACATAGCCATTAATGGATGGCACAGCCAGGGTTAACAATCCTGGCTTAGTCCTTGCAGGTTGCTAGGTTGTGAAATCTGAAAGTTGGGAGGTATAGTTCAGAGAGGGAGGAAGCAGTGATCTATAATCCTTCAGAGAATAACAGATCTCTGCAAGGAATCTGCATGGCAAAGTGTAGGAGTCAGCAAGGTAACTTGCTACTACAGCCATTCAAACTTTGCTGCAGTTAAGGACATTGTTAAGACACCTATCACATTTGGTCATGTCCTAGCCAGACCTGCCTTAACAACCCCGTATCCCACTGTGGACATTACAGCCATTATTGCCAAGGTACTGTTGCCAGCCATAGATTCTACTGAGAGAGACTTTAGGGAGATTGTGTACAAAGAAGGCCATCCTTAGAGAAAAAGGTACAGTAGCTCACCTGTCTTAATTTCTGGTTGTAGGTGCACTGTTATAGGCCTACCCCACAGCCTTTTAATAATAAATATCTATATTAGGAATACCAACAGGCACTTAATCACCCGGAACGGTGTTAAGAATTCATATTTTAATGTATTAATAAACAATAAGTTAAAACAATATATAAATTAAAATATAAAATAAATGTATAAAAACACTAATGAACAATTATCGTAGCAAAAGAATTGATCAACTATCAATTATATATATATATATGTAAACACATTTCATCCGTTGTTAGATAGTCCCTAATCAAGCACATATACATACATGATTTCTTTTTGTGATATATATAATGCAAATTAAAAAAAGTTGTAAAAAATATCCATATAATATTTATCTTGAAGGAATCCTCATCCATAACGCTATAAGTAGAATTTGAATAGAATAGGTGAATATAATATATATATATATATATATTCTAATAGGGGAATGATAATCATGAAGATTGATTCTTGATCTTGAATAAATTAATCCGGATCAAGTAATATCATTAACCATTCATTGTTATTTCAATCATGAACATTGATTATTGGAAGATGTGGTAAAGTTGAGCTGCCATCAGCAAAAGAAAGTTATACATAATATTTATGTGCGCAATTTTATTATATTGATAGCATTTACCCCGAAGGAAATCTTATCCATAACACTATAATGACAATTTGAATAGATGAGAAATATATACCGGTATATATTTCAATAGGAGAATGATAATCATGAACATTGATACTTGAATGAAATAATCTGGAATAAGTAACATCATTAACCATTTACTGTTATTCCAATCATGAACATTGATTATTGGATGAATTATGAATAACAATTGATAGTTGATCAAAGAGAAACGTTTATTCTTATTTCTCTGTCCTGGTTTGCTGACTCCTACACAATACACGTGCCATTGCACTCTACACACCTTGCCTTGCACCCATCCAAACACCTAACATCAAGGGCACCGGAGCTACCATTAGACAGGAGCCCCAGAGTTTAGGTTTGCCCCATGAGAAGTAAGAGTGCCCCTTCCTTTCACTGTCCTAGGGAGAAACGGTGTGAGGACAGCCACCGTGATTGACTGTGACAGCCAGAACCACTACCACTCCCATCCTCTGCTCCGATCCCTCATGGGCTTGTTGCAGGTTTTCTTCCATTCTACTCTCTACTTTGCCCTCACCCAACCAAAAAAATATGGGGCCCCTATGCACTTCTACCTCTTGGCCCCTATATCTCCACCCCTGATGGGCAGCCAGTAACAGCCCTGCGACTCCTACATTATACCGGACTTGTTCCTAAGAGATCTTACAGTCGGTGTCGAGTGCTTTTTATTAATGGCAGCCGGCACAGCTGCGACTCTGCAGAATTAAAAGTCATCATCTGTCTGTGTCATTAATTCATCGTCTTGTTCTCTTCAATGTGCAGCTCTGACCTTCCCAGAGAGCAGAAAAACCAGTGCGCCATTTGTAAAAAGAAGATGCCGATAATTCTCAGAAAACCTCACGTCCAACCTAAACCTCTTAAGGACATATTAATCAAGGATAAGCTGAGATCAGTCCCTGAGAAGCTTCCTGCTTGTCTCTGGATATCCTCAGGCGGAGACCCAACAATGGAGCTCACTTAAAAGGCCCACATCTAGGTCCATACCCCTGACATTAACCCCTTCAGGACTCTGCCATTTTGCACCTTAAGGACTAGGCCGTTTTTTTGGAGAAAAAAAATTTGGTACACTTTTACTTTTCTAAGCCATTCTGAGATTGTTTTCTCGTGACACATTGTACTTCATGATAGTGGTAAATTTCAGTTAATATTTTTCATTTTTATTTTAAATCCCAAATTTACAAAAAAAAATAATAATAAAAATCGCAACTTTCCAAATTTTAATTTCTCTACTTTTAAAAACAGATAGCGATACCTCATATTATAGTTTACATTTTCCATATGTCTACATTATGTTTGGATCATTTTGACAGTACTAAATATGACTTTTTTTGGTTGTTTGTTTCAGTTTTACATAATAAATAGTGTTGATCGAGCACCCAGGTGCTCGGGCCGAACACATCGGGATGCTCGGGTGCTCTACAGAGCACCCGAGTATAATGGAAGTCAATGTGAGAACCCTAGCATTAAACCAGGCACCCCCTGCTCTGAAGAGGGGAGGGTGCCTGGTTCATAGGAAAAGGTCAGAAATTGATGGAAACACCAACAAAACGGTTCGGGAACAGCATGGCGAGGATGTCTGGATGCATCTTGGACTCCCAGGTCGCTGCTGTCAATGATGTAGTCCGAGTAGTACGCCACTTTTACAGACTGACAATAATACGCACAAAACCAAAGATAGAATCGATTTTAGAGGAAAAATTTTTAGGAAATATTTTTTCCTGTATATTTACTTGTATATAAAGTGCAAGCGCTGCCAAAAATTACAAGCAAGAGTCACTCAAGTACAACCGTATATCACATAAAGGAGGTCCCATTCCCATTGTGGTACAATTGTTCATGTAGTGGCACTCCTACACTCATAAAGCCTATGCACTAAGTGAAAGGGCTGCCAAAAATTACAAGTAACCGGCCAGGGCCGCCATCAGGGGGGTACAGCCAATACCCCAGTAAGGGGCCCGGGGGCCCGGCAGGTCCCGATTTTTTATTTTTTTTGTCAGCAGGCAGGAGGCAGTGCGCAAATTAGTATACAAACTGCGAGCAGGCCGGCCGTGCGCAAGTACCAGGAGTCATCAGTGTCACAGCTCCGATCATGTGACACTGATGACTCCTGGTACTTGCGCACGGCCGGCCCGCACGCAGTATGTATACATATTACGATGATCGAACATTGCGATTTGCGTTTCGCGATTCAAGCTTCAAGCAAGCCAGCTTATGTTACCTCACGCCGGGAGGAGGGGCCCGGCAGCTGGAGGCTGGAGTTGAAGTGTAATGGAGGGGCGGGCCATGGTGCTCTGTCTGTGCGGCGCAGAGGAGGCCCGTCGTTGTGGTGACGTCAGGTACGTACTGACGCCGACGTCACTGTGACGCCTCCACAGGCCACTCTGAGGCTGGATTTTTTTCTCAGCCGCGGCCTGCGCCTTCCACGCCGTGACGCCAGACAGTTTGCCCCCAAGCCCAATTTCTTCATCTTGCAGCTCAGCTGTGTGTGAGTGAATGTAAAATGTAAAATGTAAAAAGTTAATAGTGAAAACCAACTTTTGGCCCAAGCTACTAGGCTCTCTGCAGTGGACAGAGGTAAGCCAGAAGGGATACCAGACAGGTCTTGTCAAGGCATCATGATTTGCTGTAGATGGGGCTCGGCTGTATAGCCCACACAGACCGGTCATAGTATCCCTTCTGGCTGACCTCTGTCCACTGCAGAGAGCCCCTGCGCCCTGCCCCTGAAATGATAATGCGAATAATGTACAAATAGTAAAAAAACAACAACACACAGTAAAGAAAAACAGCACAGATTGTCGCTGCCGCTATTATAGTTCTCCTCTGCTAGGTATTAGGCTAGCTTCCCACTTTCGGCAGGAAGGATCCAACAGGCTGTTCACCCTGTCATATCCGTCCTGCCGTTATTCCTCCATGCCCCCGGACTGCCACTCCGTCCCCATTGACTATAATGGGGGTGGAGTTACGGCGCAGCACGACAGGGCACAGAAAGAGGACACCGGACTAAAGCTATGACATGTCTGACTTTTTAGTCCGGCATCCCTCTCTCCATGCACTGCCGCATGGTGCTGTAATCCCACCCCCATTATAGTCAATGGGGACGGAGCGGCAGTCTGGGGACACGGTGAAATAGCGTCAGGACGGATTTGACAGGGTGAATAGCCTGTCGGATCCATCCTGCCGAAAGTGTGAAACTAGCACTGTTATGGGGGATCTGTGGATGACACTGTTATGGGGGATCTGTGGATGACACTGTTATGGGGGATCTGTGGATGTCACTGTTATGGGGGATCTGTGGATGACACACTGTTATGGGGGATCTGTGGATGACACTGTTATGGGGGATCTGTGGATGACACTGTTATGGGGGATCTGTGGATGACACTGTTATGGGGGATCTGTGGATGACACTGTTATGGGGGATCTGTGGATGACACTGTTATGGGGGATCTGTGGATGACACTGTTATGGGGGATCTGTGGATGACACTGTTATGGGGGATCTGTGGATGACACTGTTATGGGGGATCTGTGGATGACACTGTTATGGGGATCTGTGGATGACACTGTTATGGGGGATCTGTGCCTGACACTGTTATGGAGGATCTATGGATGACACGGTTATGGGGATCTATGGATGGCACACTGTTATGGGGGGATCTGTGGATGACACTGTTATGGAGGATCTGAAAGAGTACCTTGTGTATTGTAGGAGTTTAGAGGAGCTATAACAAAGGGTAAAAGAGTAAACCTTGTGTTTTTAATGTGCTTATTCTTAAATGTTCCAGGGGAAGATTGATAGGGCAGATTAGAAAAGGTGGTGTAGCCTGCTCAAAAGAGTCTACCTCGTCGTGGTAGCAGGCTTCAATTTTCGCTTTCACTGTCTTTGTAGTTGTAAAAAAAAATAATGAAATTGGGGGTGGGTCCTTAAGGGTGGAGGGTGGGGTCTGGGAGGGGGGGGGCCCAGGCCTTGAGCCGTGTAAGGGGCCCCAAAATTTCTGATGGCAGCCCTGGAACCGGCACTCCAATACACTCTTTATTGCACATAAAGGAGGGCATCATACACACCCTTGAAAAATTATGATTGATGGCCTGCTGGTGACCCTCAAAAACATTTGGAGCAAGGGCCTGCTGATCTGACCATCAAAAACATTAGGGGTGAAGGCCTGCTGTTGAGCTGACCCTCTAAAAAGGTTGTAGGTGAGGGCCTGCAGGTGAGCTGACCCTGTAAAACATTATATGCGAGGGCCTGCAGGTAAGCTGACCTTGTAAAACATTATTGTGAGGGCCTTGGCTACTGAGACTGGACTTGGTGGAAGACAGGGTGGTGCTTACCCGACTGGAAGCATTGTCTGCTGCAATCGAACTGACCACCTGGTCGCACTCGTCTGACCTCAAGAGTGGTGTCATGCGCTGCCCTGCAAACTGGGACATGAAGCTGGATGATTGTTTTTCTTGTGCTCTGGCAGCAGGCACAGCATCACGGCCACTTCCCTATCCCTTACTGCTCACCTTCTTCATTTTAACACTGGGTTCAGACCTGAGCGTTTTGAAGCCTAGCGTTTTTGGTGCGTTCAAGACTGGCGTGTAGGCGCGTTTTTTCAAGCGTTTTGGTAAATAGTGTAGGCGCGTTTGACGCGCGTTTATGTGATTGACTGCATAGTTGGCCAATGATCAATGATATAGTGTGGCCAATCTGAGTGCTTTAGAGGTGTGACATTCCATGGTGGCTGATTCAGCATGTTGCAAACTTTGTAAAACGCGCATCCATAGGCGCGTTTTACGCGGCACAAACGCCCGAACAACACGCCTATGGCGTTTCCCATTTAAGTCTATTGGAACCAAATGCTGGATAAACGCCCAAATTAACGCGAACATACTTGCCTATGCGTCGGACGTTTATAGGCACCTACGAACGCGCATTAAAACGCGCAAGTGTGAACCACCTCCATTGGAATGCATGGTTCCTGTACTGTTGTGCGTTTTTTTGCGCGTTCGAAAGCGGCGTTTTACGCGAAAGTGTGAACTGAGTGTAAATGTTATATATGCTTAAAAGTATGTCACACGTACATTAGCGTAGGATTTGGAAGTGTATGCGCAAAAAAATAAAAAAAAGGTATTTAGGATGTGGAAACGTCACACAGCAGATATCCCGCAGATAATGGCAATAGTGTCACCAGCGGTTAATAAAAAATTACACGGAATGTCACAGGTATTTGGGATGAGGAAACAATATATTGGAGAGGTACCACAGGTAATGTCACTGTTCGCAGCCTCTACAGAAAAAGTACACTGTATGTCACAGATAAAAATTTTAAACGCACACGTTACACTTTAGATGTGGCCCTTGCAATGTCACTCGACAACGTCTATTGAAAACGTACACTGCATGTCACTAATATTTTTTGGATGCGCACACTTTACACAGGAGATGTGGCGCGGATAATTTAAATGTCGGCAACGGCCTATTAGACGCTATTTAGCGCAGGATGCGCTAAAAATATACCATATTTTTTTCCCCATAAGACGCAATCCCCCCCCCCCCCAAATGTAGGGGGAAAATGGCAGTGCCGCTTATGGGACAAATACTGCCATTTTTACATTGCAGGCTGCGATGCTGCGCAGCCTGCAATGTATCAGTGGGGGGGGGGGGGGGCTGGAGGCTGGCAACTCGCGTCGGGCCTGGTGCAGTCACTGTAGTCTTACAGCGGGCCCCGCCGCTCACAGAAATATTCTTTAGTAAGGCCCCTTTCACATGGGCGTGATTTCCGCGCGGGTGCAATGCGTGAGGTGAACGCATTGCACCCGCACAGAATCCGGACCCATTCATTTCTATGGGGCTATGCACATGAGCGGTGATTTTCACGCATCACTTCTGCTTTGCGTGAAAATCGCAGCATGCTCTATATTGTGCGTTTTTCACGCAACGCAGGCCTCATAGAAATGAATGGGGCTGCGGGAAAATCGCAAGCATCCACAAGCAAGTGCGGATGCAGTGAGACTTTCCCGCAAGGTTGCTAAGAGACGGGACCCGATCTTTATTATTTTCCCTTAAAACATGGTTATAAGGGAAAATAATAGCATTCTTAATACAGAATGCTTTGTAAAATGTAGATTATGAGGTTAAAAATAAAAAAATTAACTCACCTTATCCACTTGATCGCGTAGTTGCCGATCTCTTCTGTCTTCGTCAAGCATTAGCTGCCATCTAAAGGACCTGTGGTGACGTCACATCTCATGGTCCAATCACATGGTCCATCACTATGGTGATGGACCATGTGATTGAACCATGTGATGAGCTCAGTGACGTCACCACAGGTCCTTTAGCCGGCAGCTAATGCTTGAAGAAGACAGAAGAGATCGCAACTACGCGATCAAGTGGATAAGGCGAGTTAATTTTTTTTATTTTTAACCCCTTAATCTACATTTTACTAATCATTCTGTATTGATTATGCTATTATTTTCCCCTATAACCATGTTATAAGGGAAAATAATAAAATCTACAGAATACTCAACCCAAACCCGAACTTCAGTGATGAAGTCCAGGTTCGGGTCTGGGTACTAAACATGCCGATTTTTCCCACGCACGTGCAAAACGCATTAAACGTGAGTGACACATACCGGTGTATAGCATTGTGTCATCCACAAATCCAACCCCTAACAGTGCCTCCACAGATTCCCCCATCCCATAACAGTGCTTCCACAGATCCCCCCATCCCATAACAGTGCCTCCACAGATCCCCCCATCCCATAACAGTGCCTCCACAGATCCCCCCATCCCATAACAGTGCCTCCACAGATCCCCCCATCCCATAACAGTGCCTCCACAGATCCCCCCCATCCCATAACAGTGCCTCCACAGATCCCCCATCCCATAACAGTGCCTCCACAGATCCCCCATCCCATAACAGTGCCTCCACAGATCCCCCATCCCATAACAGTGCCTCCACAGATCCCCCATCCCATAACAGTGCCTCCACAGATCCCCCCATCCCATAACAGTGCCTCCACAGATCCCCCCATCCCATAACAGTGCCTCCACAGATCACTCATCCCATAACAGTTCCATCCACAGATCACTCATCCCATAACAGTTCCATCCACAGATCCCTCATCCCATAACAGTGCCTCCACAGATCCCCCATCCCATAACAGTTCCATCCACAGATCACTCATCCCATAACAGTTCCATCCACAGATCACTCATCCCATAACAGTGCATCATCCACAGATCCCCCATAATAGTGTCATGCACATACCACCATTAGTTGAAAACCCACCAAAAGCACACCTTTTGGTTAAAAATATTATTTTCCTCCTCATAGGGTGTCCTATAGGGCGAAAAATACGGTATATTGCTGCTTTTACACACAATAGTCCTTAAAGTTTTTGTAATAAAAATCAATAAAAATAACAATAACACTCCCTACACTATCTGTCCCTTCCTATGCTCAGTCCCTTCCTATGCGTAGCAGCCAAGAAACGTGCGGAGAGTAGAATCGAGCATTGCGCTCGAGCACATGCGGTACTCGGCCGAGTACAGCCATGTGCCGAGCATAGCAATGCTGGAGCAGAACTGGTGTTCGGCCGAGCATACTCGCTCAACTCTAATAATAAAGCATTTTTGAAAGTCAGTTTTGTTTTATTTTTTGGGCGACTGTCTTATGTGGGGGCTTAATTATCAGGATAAGATGATGGTTTGATTGGTACTATTTTGGGGTGCCTATGACTTTTTGATCGCTTGGTATTACACTTTTTGTGATGTAAGGTGACAAAAAATGGCTTTTTTTACACCTTTTTTATTTTTTACGGTGTTCACCTAACGGGTTAGTTCATGTGATATTTTATAATAGCAGGTCGTTACGGACGTGGTGATAGATAATAAGTATACTTTTTTTTATTATTTTCAGTTTAAACACAATAAAAGCATTTTTGAAACAAAAAAAAATTCATGTTTTAGGGTCTCCATATTTTGAGAGCCATAGTTTTTTTTAGTTTTTTTTGCCCGATTGTTTTATGTAGGGGCACATTTTTTGCGGGATGAGGCAATGGTTTGATTGATACTATTTTGGGGGGGAATATGCCTTTTTGATTGCCTGGTGTTGCACTTTTTGGGATATAAGGTGACAGTTTTTATTTTATTTTTTCTACAGCGTTCAGGTGACGGGGTGGATCATGTAGTATTTTTATAGAGCCGGTCGTTATGGACGTGGCAATACCCAATATTTCTGGTTTTCTTTTTTTTTTTTTTTTTTACAATTTTATGTGTTTTATTTTGGGAAATTTTATTATTATTTTTTTACTCGAAACTTTATTTTTTTTTTATGAAAAACTTTTTTTTTTTTTGTCCTACTCTGGGACTTCAACTCCTGGGGTCTGACCCCCTCTGCAATGCATTACATTACAACCTGTATTCTAATGCATTGGCTGTCAGCCTGCCTGTGGTACCCAGCCTAAGGTCTGGATCTCACAGGCTTCCATGTAAGGCAAGCTCCGATGCCTATGGAAGGCATAGGGCTGCCTTCTCTGCCATCAGGTCCCTGTCACTGGAGCGCGGGCACCCGATGGAGATGCGGAGGGCACCCGTACTCTCCGCAAACCCTCTGCAACTAAACAATGGATGGAGCTGGTCACAGAAAGCTCTGCCCGCTGTGTGGCAGTCATGCTGGTGTACTATGGCTCAGCTCTCATAACAGGCTGTCCTGTCAGTGTGAGTTATCACGGGACGTACATCTGAATTAGTTCAAACTGACCAAAATTTATAAGTGTCAGCCTTTACTGCAGGTTCTGGAATTATATTCATTTTTCAGTATCATAAAAGTGCTACAGGCTCTGCTGTCACAGGAAAGTGGTATAGTACATGGAATTGTGGATGTGCTACTAACTGCATGGAGCTAGGGGCGACGATAACCACTAATAGCCGTTAATCACCTCCCGTCACGCTAACGCCGAAAGGCGTGCGGGAGGTGGTTCTCTCAGGTCTCGATCACGCCTATCCGCGTCATCCCACGAGACCCGAGATTTCATGTGAACATGCGCACGTTCACTGCAGCGCGGCAGGTTAGAACTTATTCTACAGCCTGCCAGCGCTGATCGTTTGCTGGCAGGCTGTAGATGTAAAATAATCGCATTATTGGGACCACCAAAGGACACTGATAGCTATGTAAGTGCACCAACCACCACACACCAACCCCCAACCCCCCCTGTCACTTATTAACCCCTGATCACCCCATATAACCCCTGTGATCACCCAGTCACCCCCATGTCATTGATCACCCCCTGTAAGGCTCCATTCACACGTCCGTATGTGTTTTGCGGATCCACAGAAACACGGACACCGGCAATGTGCTTTCCGCATTTTGCGGATCCACACATTGCCAGAACTATATAAAAAAAGCCTTTTCTTGTCCGCAATTGCAGACAAAAATAGGACATGTTCTATATTTTGCGGACCTGGAAGTGCGGACTGGTAAGTGTGGATCCGCAATTCCGGATCCGAGCGGGACAAAGTCTGTCCCCATAGAAATGAATGGGTCCGCAATTCTGTTCCCCAAAATGTAGAACAGAATTGCGGATGCGGGAATGAGGCCTAAGGGTCCCTTATCACCACCAGTTAGTTAGCTACTTGTTACTGATTAGTCGCTTATTAGCGTCATCGCTGTCGCTAATCAGCACTAGTACTATATAGTATCTGTAAGTGATCAAGACTGATCGCAATCAGATCTATATCAGTACATTAGGGTCACCTTAGGCTCTACAAAAAACGCAGTGTTCGCACGATCAGGCCTGATCTTGTGCCCACATTTGCGTTCAGTCCGCTCCCCCTCAGTGACAGAATTTTTTTTTTTCTGATCACTGCAAAAACATCGCAAAATCGCTGCGGCGCTATAAAGATCACTTTTGAACTTTTTGGATCTTTATTAGCGATCGCAGCTTTAGGGTCCATTCACACGTCCGTGGTGTGCTGCGAACCCGCAAATTGCGGATCCGCAGCACACCATGCCAGCACTCTCCATAGAAATTCCTATTCTTGTCCGCAGGCTGCGGACAAGAATAGGACATGCTCTATCTTTTGCGGAGCTGCGGCCGGATGTTTCGGGGCCGAAACCCAGAAGTTTGCGGCCGCAGCTCCGCAAATGCTGATGCGGAGAGCACATAGTGTGCTCTCCGCATCAACCATTTACCCTGAATGGGTCCGCATCTATACCACAGAATTGCAGAATAGATAGGGACATTTTTGTGTGAATGGGGCCTTACTTCGCAAGCACTCCTATGTCCTTTCCCCTCTTTTTTTTGCACATTTTTTGGCAGAGATTTTTTCATCCACATTGATCGATGCGAATGAAGAAATCTATGCCGTTCATTTTTTTTTTTCCAGAGGCTGAACGGAAAAAAAAAAAAATCTCATTACCTGTATGCTCAATATAAGGAGAATAGCAGAAACTCCTAATGCTGGCCATACGTGTAATGATTGCGGAGACCCTCAAATGCCAGGGCAGTACAATCACCCCACAAATGACCCCATTTTGGAAAGAAGACACTCCAAGGTATGCGCTGAGGGGCATATTGAGTCCATGAAAGATTGAACTTTTTGTCACAAGTTAGCGGAAAGGGAGGCTTTGTGACAAAAAACAAAAAAAATCAAGTTCTGCTAAATTGTGCCAAAAAAAATAAAATCTTCTATGAACTAGCCATGCCCCTTACGGAATACCTTGGTGTGACTTCTTTCCAAAATGGGGTCACATGTGGGGTATTTATACTGCCCTGGCATTTTAGGGGTCCTAAAGCGTGAAAAGAAGTCTGGAATACAAATGCTTAAAAATGCCCTCCTAAAAGGTACTCATTGGAATTTGGGCCCCTTTGCGCACCTAGGCTGCAGAAAAGTGTCACACATGTGATATCGCCGTACTCAGGAGAAGTAGGGCATTGTGTTTTGGGGTGTATTTTTACATATACCCATGCTCGGTGTGAGAAATATCTCTGTAAATGACAACTTTTTAAAAAATTTTATACAAAGTTGACAATTTACAGAGATATTTCTCTCACCCAGCATGAGTATATGTAAAAATACACCCCACAACACATTGCCCTACTTCTCCTGAGTACGGCGATACCACATGTGTGACACTTTTTTGCAGCCAAGATGCGCAAAGGGGCCCAAATTCCAATGAGTACCTTTACACTCAGTTCACACTTTCGCGTAAAACGCCGCTTTTGAACGCACATAAAAACGCACAACAGTAAAGGAACCATGCATTCCAATGAGGGTGGTTCACACTTGCGCGTTTTTATGCGCGTTCCTAGGCGCCTATAAACGTCCGACGCATAAGCAAGTATGTTCGCGTTAATTCGGGCTTTTTTCGAGCGTTTGGTGCTAATAGACTTCAATGGGAAACGCGATAGGCGTGTTGTTCGGGCGTTTGTGCAGCGTAAAACGCGCCTATGGACGCGCGTTTTTCAAAATTCACACCTCAGATTGGCCAAACTATATAGGGAGGGCTGTTTGGTCATTGGCCAACTATGCAGTCAATCACATAAACACGCGTCAAACGCGCCTACACTATTTACCAAAACGCTTGAAAAAACGCGCCTACACGCCAGTCTTGAACGCACCAAAAATGCTAGGCTTCAAAACGCTCAGGTCTGAACCCAGTGTTAGGATTTCACAGGGCATTTTTACGCATTTGGATTCCAGACTTCTTCTCACGCTTTAGAGACCCCTAAAATGCCAGGACAGTATAAATACCCCACAAGTGACCCCATTTTAGAAAGAAGACACCCCTAGGTATTCCGTGAGGGGTAGGGTGAGTTCATGCAAAATTTTATTTTTTGTCACAAGTTAGTGGAATATGAGACTTTGTAAGAAAGAAAAAAAAAAATATATAACAATTTCTGCTAACTTGTGCCAAAAAAAAAAAAAATCTTCTATAAACTCGCCATGCCCCTCACGAAATACCTTGGGGTGTCTTCTTTCTAAAATGGGGTCACTTGTGGGGTATTTATACTGCCCTGGCATTTTAGGGGCTCCTAAAGCGTGAGAAGTCGTTTGGAATCCAAATGCGTAAAAATGCCCTGTGAAGTAGGGCAATGTGTTTTGGGGTGTATTTTTACATATAACCATGCTGGGTGTGAGAAATATCTCTGTAAATGACAACTTTTTCCATTTTTTTATACAAAGTTGTCAATTTACTGAGATATTTCTCTCACCCAGCATGGGTATATGTAAAAATACACCCCAAAACACATTGCCCTACATCTAGTGAGTACGGCGATACCACATGTGTGCCACTTTTTTGCAGCCTAGGGGCGGAAAGTAAACACACCCCACAAATGACCCCATTTCGGAAAGTAAACACCCCAAGGTATTCACTGACGGGCATAGTGAGTCTGTGGGAGATTTTTTTTTTTTTGCCAGAAGTTAGCAGAAATGGAAACTTTATTATTATTTTTTCCCCTCAGAAAGTGTCATTTTCTGCTAACTTGTGAAAAAAAATGAAATCATACATGAACTCACTATGCCCCTCCGCGAATACTTTGGGGTGTCTTCTTTCTAAAATGGTGTCATTTGGGGGGTATTTATACTATCCTGGCATTCTAGCACCTGACAGGTGCTCAGAAAGTCAGAGCTGCTTCAAAATGCGGAAATTCACTTTTTTGTACCATAGTTTGTAAACGCTATAACTTTTGCGCAAACCAATAAATATACACTTATTGGATTTTTTTCATCAAAGACATGTAGCACAATATATTCTGACACAAACTTGTATAGAAATGTAATTATGAACAATTTTACCAGAAAAAGTTAAAAATACACTTTTTTTGAGAAAATTGCTGTCTTTTTTTATTAATATCAAAAAAACTAAAAATCTCAGCAGCAATCAAATACCACCAAAAGAAAGCTGTATTTGTGAGAAGAAAAGGAGGCAAAATTCAAGTTGCATGACCGAGCAATAAACCATTAAAGTTGTGAAGTGCAGAATTGTAAAAAAAGGGCCTGGTCACTAGGGGGGTATAAACCTGTGGTCCTTAAGTGGTTAATATGGTGGCAGGTCTTCATCCTTTTTATATGGAAATAGGCGCCATTCACATCAGTGTTGTGGCTTGCGTTGTGTGCCGAATACATTGCACAAAGGACACTGGCAGTGCCCGATGGATCCTACTGATTTATAATAGGGTACGTTGGATTCAGGGTCCAGTGCATGCATGCACTCAAATGTGACAGACTTTGCAATGGATCCTCCAATGAAAATGTAAAAGGAGCCCAGCGCAATGCCCTGAAACGTTTTGTAACTAGTTAGGCCACTTTTGCACAATCAGTCTTTTGTCAGTGATTTCCATCAGTGATCATGAGCCAAAACCAGAAATGAAGGCTATGCACAGATCAACTATAGTGGGAAGATTTGCCTCTGTACTTGGTTTAGGCTCAGTCAGGATCACTGATGAAAATCACTGACCAAACACTAAGGCCTCATGCACACGACCGTTGTTTGATTCCGTGTCCGTTGCTCCGTTTTTCGTGATTTTCTGCGGACCCATTGGTTTTCAATGGGTCCGTGGAAACCTCGGCAAATGCACCGTTTGTCCTCCGCGTCCGTGGTCCGTGATTCCAGTCCGTCAAAAAAATATAACCTGTCCTATTCTTGTCCGTGAAAAACGGTTCACGGACCCATTCAAGTCAATGGGTCCGTGAAAAATGCGGATGGCCATCCGTGTGTCATCCGTGTTCCGTGTCCGTTTTTTTTGCGGATCCCTTGGCAGGCACTTGGGAAACATTGTCAGCCTGTCTTTTGGAAAATCTTTTGGGTCATGTCCGCTAAAAAAAACGGAAGACACACGGAAACACAACGGAAGGCAAAAACGGACACGGATCACTGAACAACGGAACCCATTTTGCGGACAGCATAACAAAACGGTCGTGTGCATGAGGCCTAACTATGTGAAGGCGGCCATTGGCCTGTGATTTGGTCAGTGATTGTGAAGTGGAGCCTACACAGAACGATTTATACCTGTTCTGTGTTTCTGACCCGCAGCTAGCTTTGGCTCACAATTACTGATGGAAATCACTGACCAAAACACTGAAGTGTGAACTAGGCCTGATCATGATATTTTTTTAAATTTTGACTTCACATAGGTTTGTGTTGTTGGTTGTCTGGTTGGGTACAATTGTGACAAACCCCCAGCTGTGAAAGCCATTAGATCTGTACAGGTTTTCAGCCCCCTTATCTGGGCTGCTCTGAACCCTCCGCACACCAGAGCAGCGTCCCACACTCAGTATAATTAGCCGTGTTCTCCGCAGGGCTGGCGCCTCACGTTCTATTATCGCTGTGTCCTCTTCCCTCAGACGGATCTGCGCAGGGATTTGGTGTATGCCTTCTCAGTTATTAATTACAATTTACAGAGTATACTCTCATTACTGTGTGGAGTCCCAGCGCACAGTCCTCAGGACTAAACCCAACAATCACATTCAGTCCAGGATGATAGATGCAAAGTGCTCATTAACCCTTCTGCCCAGTGGAGCAACCAGATAAATCCTTCAGCTGCTGAACCTGCGGGAGGAGGGATTTTTCTGTTTATTTAGGCATCATGGCAGCAGCACCTATCTAGGCCGTGTCAACTGTAAAATGGTAACTACTTCTGTCTCTCCCCATTCTTTACACTGCAGCTACACACTACACAAGAGACAGCAAAACAAGTATATAATGAGCATACCCGTAGCATGATGATGACACTGTGCCTTTATATGTTTGGGTTTATTGGTCGCATAAAACTTGGTTGTAATACTGTATGGAGCAGGAGCTCTGTACAGTATTAGAATGTACTGGCGCCGATGAGCCGAAGTTATTACTTTGCGAAGTCTCACAAGACTTTGTGTAATAACTTTGTAAATTAGTTATTACTATAAAAAATCTTGATACTGAACTCGGGTTCATTTCCAAGGTACCACTTGGAATCGAACCCGAGTTCGGTATCAAGGTTTTTTACAGTAATAATTCACTAAGTTATTACATGAAGTCTTGCGAGACTTTGCAAAATAATAACTTCGGCTCATGGGAGCCAATACATTCTAATACTGTACGGAGTTCCGTACATTATTACAACAAAGTTTTATGCGAATCAACTTCTGATGAAGCATCCGAAGTCGATTCGCTCATCCCTAATTTGGGCCTTCAGTACATTACCGGTTATATATAAAAGTATATTGAATTTCCATATACAAACAGCAGGTTAATTATCCTGTGCTGCACCCGGTATTATACTTCAGAGCTGTACTCACTGTTCTGCTTGTGGAATCAATGTGAATATGCAGGAATATAATGCATATTACTTACCCTGTACTAATCATGAGTTACATCTTTTATTATAATTGCAGTGACCTGCTGGGAGGCACAGAGGAGAGAAGTGGTAGCTAAAATGCTGGTTGTAAGTAGTACTCAAAGATTACAATGGGAATCTCCACTCTGGGGGTCCATAGGGTGATGCAGTCACTGGAGGGCACACCCTTTCTTCTCTCAGGGCACAACTTGATATTGGGGCTCCTGCTTGGTGGTAGTTGGCAGTAGATGGTTTGGTAGGGTACAAGGCAGATGCAGAGGGCCTGCGGATGTATGGTGGAGTCAGTGGGGCACATTTATCAAACTCTCCTGTTTCTGGCCATAAAATTAGACAGTATTTTATTTGGCTGTTTTTCTTTTGCCAGGCATTTATGAAAAGTCGCACAGTAGTTGATGAATAAGACTAGAAGTATTTTTATTAGGGCTTATGCACACGACCGTATGTATTTTACAGTCCGCAAAAAATACGGATGACATCCGTGTGCATTCCTTATTTTGTGGAACGGAACAGCCGCCCCTAATAGAACAGTCCTATCCTTGTTCGTAATGCGGACAAGAATAGGACATGTTCTATTTTTTTTTTTGTGGAACAGACATACAGAAATGGAATGCACACGGAAGTACCTTCTGGTTTATAGCGGACCCATTGAAATTATGGAACGGACACGGAAAGAAAATACGTTTGTGTACATGAGCCCTTAGGCTGCATTCACACGGGCGAGTTTTCCGCGCGGGTGCAATGCGTGATGTGAACGCATTACACCCGCACTGAATCCTGACCCATTCATTTCAATGGGTCTGTGTACATGAGCGTTTTTTTTCACACATCACTTGTGCGTTGCGTGAAAATCGCAGCATGTTCTATATTCTGCGTTTTTCACGCAGCCCTAGCCCCATAGAAGTGAATGGAGCTGCGTTAAAAACGCATTGCATCCGCAAGCAAGTGCGGGTGCATTGCGTTTTTCACTGATGGTTGCTAGGAGATGTTGTTTGTAAACCTTCAGTTTATCACGCGCGTGAAAAACGCATCAAAACGCATTGCACCAGCGCGGAATAAGCTGAGCAACTGAACGCAATCGCAGGCAAAACTGAACGGCTTTGCCTGTGAAATCGCACAGTTTTCACTGAACGCATCCGGACTTAATCCGGACCTAACGGACACGCTCGTGTGAACCCAGCCTTAGTCTGAAAAGCTGCATTTCTCCAGGAAACAGACGAAGAAAAGTACGCCAGCCGTGAAGTGGAGTAGAAATTAGACTGTTTTGGGACAATTTCAGGCGCAAAAGAAAGGAGCACTTGCATAAATAGGTCTAAAAAAGTTGCAAACATTAAAAAACTTCTGAATCAGTCTAAAAAAAAATCTAATTTTTTAGACTAAGATCAAGCGCAAACACTGTAATAAATGTGCCCCAGTATACCTCCCATATATCCCTTAGTACTCAGAAAGTTGTGAAGAAAATCGCAGCACTCCCAATCTTCAATCCAATCGTGTATTTATTGTCACTGAACAGAAGCAACGTTTCGACTCATGCGAGTCTTTTTCAAGCTACATGTCTTGTTTGGTCCCTTAGTACTCAGCCCCAATGATCACTATTGTATGGTATACAAGAAATCTCATGTGACAACCATATGTCATAAAACACATTCCTGACAAGGAAACATTCCTACATACACAGCTCTTGAAATAGATGTCACAGTGACCTGGACTGAACACTGCGCCATCTGGCCATACTCTAAAGATACCCATTGGGGGAGATTTAACAAAACTGGTGTAAAGAAAAACTGGTTTAGTTGCCCATAGCAACCAACTAGATTCCACCTTACATTTTTCAGAGGAGCTCTAAAAAAAAAAAAAAAAAAGATGGAACCTGTTTGGTTGCTATGGGCAAATGAGCCTGTTTTCCTTTACACCAGTTTTGATAAGTCCCCCCAATGAGTGCACGGTTTTACTGTAAAGTTGTGTGGTCATTCGCTGCTGCAAGTGTACATGGCTGACACGTGCAGCTAGCCATGCCATATGCCCTAGGCTATGTTTATATGGCAGATTTTGACAACATCAACCGTCGCGTTTTCTGCCTCGTTTTTTAATTTCACTGCCTCCGACCCAATGGATATTTAACCCCATTGAATGGAGCTAAAACTGCAAGCAAACTACAGGTCTTCCAGACATGTCCATTCTTGGTGTGGTCTGGAAAGGCCTCATGCACACGGCCGTTGGTGTTTTGCGATCCGCAAACCGCGGATCCGCAAACACGGAAGCTGCTCCGCGTTCCGCTCCGCAATTTGCGGAACGGAACGCGGCCCATTATAGAGATGCCTATTCTTGTCCTCATAACGGACAAGAATAGGACATGCTCTATTTTTTTTGCGGGGGCACGGAACGGAGCAACAGATGCGGACAGCACACGGAGTGCTGTCCGCATCTTTTGCGGCCCCATTGAAGTGAATGGGTCCGCGGCCAAGCCGCGAAATATGCGGCTCGGACACGGACCCGAACAACGGCCGTGTGCATGAGGCCAAAACCACACATAAATATTCCACATCTACGTGAATGGTGGCGCAGACTCCCATCAAAAGCAATGCCACATGAATGTTGGCAAAAGTCCACAGTGTGAACATAGCCATAGGGCTCATGCATTTTGCAGTACGGAACTTCGGGGCCATAATAGAACAGTACTATCCTTGTCCATAATGCGGACAATATTGGGACATGTTCTATTTTTTTGCGGAATGGCCATGCAGACATATGAACACGGAATGCGTTTGCGTGCATGAGCCGTTACACAGATAATTTTCTTTACAGACCATCGGTCCATTCCAAGAGAGTTGCGGCCTGTTCTGTACTTGTTTTTTTTTCCCCACCAGGTTCATTAGTTTAAAGTATTTGGTGCTGAGTTTCTGCATATAAATATAAGACATGTGAAGGTAGCTTAAAGGGGTTTCCGGAATATAACGTCAGTTCTTAGAAAATCCATCAGTGTGATTCTGACAGTTAGGACCCCCACCAAACTGCAGAAATAAGTTCTTCAATACACTACAAGGCACAGCAGATCTTCCGTGATGAGCCATTAATTAACCTAGTAATTAGGAACTGAGCGAACTTCTGTTTTCAAGTTCGGCGTACAAGGTTCAGGTTATCTAAGAATTCCGTTATGGATTCCGCTAGCACAGACAATAAGTTATGGTATGGTATGCGGAATGCATAACCAGGGGTCCACCACCAATGAGGCCTCAGGCAGCACCAGGTAGGTGCAAGAGGGGGACAGCGGAAGAGCCATGGGCAATGAGTGCTTTCGTTGTGGCAAAGGGGTTAAGTTGAGAAATTTTCATTGGGTTGGTGGGGGGTGCCATTTCAGTTTTTGCCTCAGGCAGCAGAAAGGCTAGGTGCACCCCTGTGCATAACGGAGTTACTAGATATCATGAACCCGAACCTTGAAAACAGAAGTCCGCTCAATATTACTAGCAATGATCTAACCAGGAGATGGAAGGAATGTGAAGCTGCAGAACTTATCTGTGAGTGCTGTACCTGTGTTGTTGGGGTCTCCTGCACCACCAAGCTCCTCTCCAGGAAGATGCAGACTGGCCAGACACAACCTGATGAAATCAGTAAATGAGCTGCACCTGTATCTACACACATGGAGCAAAAGAAATTTCCCAAACATAGATAAGTGGACAGCTCTAAGGCTGGGTTCACACGAGCGTGTCCGGATGCGTTGCGGATGCGTTCAGTGAAAACTGTGCGATTTCATAGGCAAAGCCATTCAGGTTTGCCTGCGATTGCGTTCAGTTTTTTCCGCGCGGGTGCAATGCGTTTTTCACGCAGCCCCATTCACTTTTATGGGGCCAAAGCTGCGTGAAAAATGTAGAATATAGAACATGCTGCATCGGCGTGGAAAACTAGCCCATGCACACGACAGTGAAAATTGGACATGTCATGTACATTTTTTTAACGGCCATCACAAGTCTGTTTTAAGACCAATGGTAGTCTATGGGGTTATTCAGATGGCAGTTTTTTTGACTGTCAGTGAAAAACGGACGTCAAAAAATAGAACATGTTCTATCTTGTCAGTTTTTCACTGACAGACTGCCCCCATATAATTCAATGGGTCAATTTTTAACGTCCGTCTCCCAAAAAGGCATCAGTGAAATAAACGTCCGTTAAAAACGGTGTGTCGCACAATATTTTTATAATGATAGTTGAGGGTGTTGCATATGTTGCAGTGTAGTCGTACCCTTTTTGTCGCGCAACACATGTCACTGTGTAGCTCTAGCTTTAGGCTACTTTCACACTAGCATTTTTGCTGCATCTGGCAGGGTTTAGCAAAAACGCTTCCGTTACTGATAATACAACCATCTGCATCCATTATGAACGGATCCGGTTGTATTATCATACCGGAGAGCATAGCCAAGACAAACTCATCATGAACTCCATTGAAAGTCTTGGGTATGCTGTCCGGTATGAGAAAGGAACAGAATGCATTTTGGAGCATTCCGTTCTGTTCAGTTACGTTTTTTACCATTGATAATGAATGGGAACAAAACGGAAGCCTTAGAAGAGCTGGGTGTATTCACAAACTGCGTCTTTCTATACAACAAAAACTTTACTGCATTTACGAGATTCAGAACCATGGCAATTTGTGATAAAACCGTGGCACTTTTACTAAGAACAGCTTTTTACGCCAATCTTAGTTTCCCCCTTGCACTGCCGTGGTCTAATCTATGACAAGTCGTGCGTCTCATAAATTAGGTGCAACTATGGCAGTCCTTGCACCTGGTGAAAAAACTACTCCTGCCTCTGGCTGGCGCAGTTTTTAGGGGGCATTCACACGACCGTGTTTTTAGTCCGTATACAATCCGCATTTTTTGTGTATGGAACGCGGACCTATTAATTTCAATGCGGCTGCAAAAGATGCTGTCAGCACACAGTGGGGCACATTTACTAAGAAATTTGCAACACTTTTAGACATAAAAAGTGTCACAAGTCCCCTTTTCTGTCAGGCTGTGCGACAAAATATTTCACAGCCGGACAGAAAAGGGGACTTGCACCGTATATGGCAGTTGGGCGTGATAGGGCAGGTGAGGTCAGGCGCAAATGTTAGCTAAAAACATTCCAGGCATAAATGTTAGTAAATTTGCCTGGGCTGGAGTCCTATCCTTGGCATGGCCCCCGACACGCCCCCATCTGCCCACAGCATAAAACCCGCCATGTGACTAAATTTTGTCACGTGGCCAGTAAAAAAAATAGACTTGCAACTGTTTTTATGACTAAAATAGCCGCAAGTCCCTTAATAAATGACTCCCATAGTTTTTATTTGTATGTTCTCTGCACTTTTTCATTTTTATTGCATTTTTTTGCAGTAAAAACACCAACTCCAGATGTTAGCTCCTGTCGTTTTCGTTAATAAGCTGTCATTTTTGTGTGTTTCCAGCTTCATTATAAAGACACAGCATGACGTGTTTGTCATTTTCACATAACATTTTAACTACAGAGGAAAAACATTTTAACTACAGAGGAAAAACATTTTAACTACAGAGGAAAATGGGGGTCATTTACTAGCATTTTTATGGCAGTTTTGGTGTAAAAATAGTAGACCTTTTTCCACTTTTTTAACATCATGTGATATATTTGTGCTTTTTCCCTCATTACTTGATGTTTTTTCCCCATAGTCCTGCATGATTTCTATTTTTTTGCATATTAAGAAAAAAATATGTTGGTGTTTTTTCATGGCATTTTTGCATGCCATTTTTTACCAATGCTTTTTGCAAAGACTATTCTGCAGAGGAAGCGACTTCACATGGTGGCAAACAACACCAAACAATAAAATAAACACCATACATACAAAAAGGCACCA
Source organism: Bufotes viridis (assembly GCA_033119425.1). NCBI lineage: Eukaryota > Metazoa > Chordata > Amphibia > Anura > Bufonidae > Bufotes > Bufotes viridis. The sequence continues at coordinate 100,464,187 of CM065594.1, read as the reverse complement.
TTAAAAATGGCAGGTAAAACACACTACATGGACAAAAAACGTTATAAAAACACCAAGTTTGGAGGTTTTTGAGGCTTTTTTGACCCCAAAAAACGTCAGGTTCATAACTGTCTGTGATGGATAACTGTCTGTCTCTGATTCCCATAACTTTATAAAAATCTATTTACTGAGCTGTGTGGGGGCTAGTTTTTATTGATACAATTTTGGAGTGTGTGTGACTTTCTGATCACATTTTATTACTTTTTTTGGGTAAGAGAAGCAATGAAAAAATGGCAAATTGACCATTTTGACCCTTTTTTCCGTTATGCCATTCGCCGTATTGGAAAAATATTTTTATGTTTTAATAGTACAGGCGTTTTCGGTTGCAGTGATACCCGTAATTTTTATATTTTTTGTTATTTATGTATTTTATTTTTTTTTACGGAAAGGGGGTGATTTAAACGTTTACATATTTTAATTTTTTTATATATATATATTTTTAACAGTTTGTTTTACCTTTATGATTTTGAAGCTCGGATTTGAGCCGACAAGATCCATTTTATTTTTATTCTAAACAATCCTGGATTTTTTACATCCATTATTTGTACAGAATTGCTCATTTCTTTTGTTGACCTGCCACCTACTGGCCAAAATAAGAATTGCAGCTTCAATGCCCTGGGTCTTCACTTAGACCCAGAGCAATGAAATCAATTACCGTCATCCTCATTGGCCGCAGAGGATGCAGGTAAGAAGCCCGGAAGCACGGCATTATTGTCGGTCGCGGTCATTGGCCACGGGTCTCGCTGGCCATGATGTCCGCTGCACGAGTGAGAGGGCGCCATGTTTGGACTTCGCTCCAGAGCCGTACATGTATAGTGCTGGTAGCGAAGAGGTTAATAAGCTGCCATACAAGAGATATAATGCTTGAACAGGAGCGTACACAGATCTCATAGGGCCCCATAGGAGAACTTAGCATCGGCCCTCTACTCTACCAAGTTTCCAAGTACACATCCATCAAAAACTCCCAAGCAACATAGAAAGCAAAGCGCGTAATCACAGATTTCTGACTAATGTACACTTTTTTTTTATTAAGCATAAGAAAGTATTAAGTAGTAGTAGTAGTAATTAAAAAAAATTATTAAAAAAAAGTTGCCCTTCGTCTCACCCAATTTATCCAACTTCTTTATGGAAAAAGTGGAACAGGTGCTCATTCTAAGCACTGTATGTATTTACAGCAGAAAATTGACATAAATACACTAATGAATCTCCCCATATCTTTATCTGCTGCTTCCCTCATACGGTGTATTATAAAACTGCTTGGTTGAAGCCACCACAAGAGGGAGGTCAGTGTATACGAATTCATCATTATCATTGACTGCAATGGAAGATGTTAGCATCTGTTTGCACTGAGCTCCCCCTAGTGGGGTCTGCATGAAATGCAGTATTTTCATGTTGGTAACAGAAGAGAGCTCAGCGCCAGGCCTGCCTCCCCTGGGCTTCATGCTCTATGGAAGGTATTCCACTGCTGTGGAATTGTTGGGAGGCCCCCATACACATTAGAAGGACTGCCAATCCCGTTGAAAGTGGCAGGTTCAATCAATTTAACTCCTGTGTAATTGGCATTTACCATCCTCCCAGTGGCATGAATTATTGACAATGCTTCCTCCAGATTTGCGGTAAAAGTTTGCCGGCTCTGTATGGCGGACGCACTGATTGTCAGCTTGTGGAATATATTGGTTATTCATCCTGCATATTATTTCCTGTTCTCGTAAAATATTATTGAATCGGCAGTGGATTATATTTTCTCCCTTTGCTTTAGACAGGAATGACTGGGTCTCTGACTCGTTCTTAGTTCACTTTGTATAAAGGTAGAGGCGTGAGTGACTTCTGAAGACAGATCGGGGGAATTGTCACTTGATTACGGCTTCTTGATTAGCATTTATAAGAGCCTTGTGATAAGTTATTTGCATTCCTATTTAGTCCTGATTTCTGTGGGGCAGCAATGATTAAACTTGTCACCGGGGCTGATTGACGGGGTCAGATCTTCACTTTCCACTCTTTTGAAATTAAAAAGAAATGTGTCAGCTCCTTCATGAGTCCGGGCGCCGCGCATCTCGCCTGCCTTGTCATCGCAGATAGGTCAGGAATGTTTTAATTTTAGGGATGGATTTTGCTTGTCAAGAGCGTGCTGATGGTGTGTAGTCGCCAAGATGAGATGTGAAGGGTGTAAAACAAAGAATCTAGAGAACAAAGACAAAGACGCTCACATTATTAGACAGATTTAATTAGTCTGAATGGATATTATGCTAGATGAAGCGGTGAGCCGGTAAATTAACCCTTGATTAATGGAAATGGAGAGGCGGCCACTCACCATATCTAAAGTCAGGCTGGCCCCTGCTACTTTGATGGGAATTCAGGTTTAGAGTCAGGAGGTTTCCCATAATGTAGGACGGACTGGTCCCAGTGGTGCTTTTTTGGAGGATTTTGTCCCAATACATTAAAATCCATAGGTTCAATCACTGCATATGGTCTCCCTTATAAGCTCAGATATTTGTGCTCCAGGTGTCTCCTGACTTCCGACAAAATAACTACTAGTTGTCGGATATTTTGTTCCCCATGGGTATAACAGGTAGTGCCCTAGTGCAAGAGTACTTTGGAGTATGGACATTTCTGGACATTTGCCCGTATTGCTACTATGCCATCAACCTCCTACTTTATTGCACTTTGAAGGGTTAGTTTGCACTATGATTTATGCTGTTGTTTATACTTTTTCATATTGTTTATATATCCATATTGTAATATATGCTGTTCCTTTGCACTGTTATTGCACTGTATTTGCACTACCCTGCGGAAAGGGTTAATACAAAACCAGCTGATACTGAGAGACTTTGGGTCTTTCTACATATGCACTGAGAAAGAAAATATACAGAGTTGAAGGGGTTGTCCCACTTCAGAAAATGGCATTTATAAATGTAGACAAATTTAATGTAAAGCACTTTCTAATGTATTGTGATTGTCCATATTGCCTCCTTTGTTGGCTTGATTCATTTTTCCATCAGATTATGCATTACTTGTTTCCATGGTTACGCCCATCCTAAATTCCAGCAGTGGCGCCTTGCTTACGTGCACTCCCATGGTCCTGGCCACCAGACATAATGTGCAAACATGACCACTGCTGCTGGATTGCAGGGTGGCTGTAAGCATGGAATAATGGGATATAAAATGAATCAAGCCAGCAAAGAAGGCAATATAGGCAATCCCAATACTAGAAAATGCCATGTATTAACTTTGTCTACATGATTTTCTGAAGTAAGACAACCCCTGTTTTGGAGGGAAGAAACCAGACACAGTGACCTTTTGACTAAAGGCGGATTTACACAATGTCACAGCCGATTGTCGGGAAGGAAGTGTTCCTTTCCGGCAGTCGGTTTCTCATTGACTGATGGAGACCGCTGGATTTACAAGTAAAAATCTCCTTCACAGTATAAGGATGAGGGATCTTTATTGCAATTGCTCGTCCCCATACAGAATCATTGTTTCTGGGCAGCAGATCGCTGTTTAGACAGCATGATCTGCTGCCCAGAAACGATGATTGATGTATTTGCATGAGCGACAGGATCACCTGATGAATAAGTGTTTTGCTCGTTTTCCAGTGGTTGGCGTCACATTTGCACAGGCAGATTGTCAATCTCCCGAAAAGTGGGCCGTGTAAATACACCTTTAAGCTCTGTCTAGGCTGTTGTTTACATCTGAAAACTGCTTAGTCATCCCCATTGACTTGTATAGAGACTCAACACAAGTCTATGGCAGACTGGAATTGCAACAATGTTTCTATTGCAACAATGTTTGCAGTTCTTCTAGAAACTGTATAAAAGAGTAAAAGAGACCAGCCAGAGCCCCTAATTGTCTGCAGATAGGGACCAGTGCTTAGTAGGAGAGACTCTGCCACACTGAAGAAGTGACCAGAAGAAGATGCTGAGATGGGGATACTTTGCAAAAGACCCTGGGTCAACAGCCTTTGGGCCAAGGCACCAGCCTCCCATGAGAGAGAGGGACATCTATCTCAGAGTTTTCCACAGCTCAGAACCTTCTAGCTCAGAACCTTCTTTTACAAGAGGGGAGACTAGAGAAGCCAGGTCAGTGCATTATCTGTATTGTTTTGCATTCGAGATCCTCCAGTAGGGAAGCACACTGGTTTACTAGAAACCCTGACTCTCTGGACTTATTTCCCATTGGGGTGCAACACACCTTACCTTACCTCTGGAGAGCAGCAACACATGATGACACCTCGACAGTGTCCAGGAGACCTAGTGTAGTATTGGGCCCAACCCAAACCCAGCCGCTGTAAACATTTCTGTTAACGGGTCATTAAAAGCCAATGCTGCAGACGGATCACGGCTGTCTGCAGTATTAGCCAATAGAGGCCACTGATGGATGGGACTGGTCACTTGATCTTCCATCAGCCACAGGAGCCACACGCCAGAATCTGCTCGGTAAGTAATACTCCTTTTTATCACTTTGCCTACCATTGCCATGTCTTAGTTTAAAACTGGACAAACTATTTAATATGAACAGGGGCTAAACACACTGATATCAGCCCAAAGCGTAATCTGTCAGGTTGGATTTTTGGCTGAAAATGCAAGTATACTAAACGATTTGCCCTTCCTGTGGGTTTTTTCAGCACCTCCCTGATCTGCTCGTTTAGGCTGAATGATCCAACAGAAAACTGATTGGCTGCATTTCGGCCAATACTCATCGTATGTGTATGGCTGCCCCAGACACCCAGAAAATCTTGTGTGAGGATCCAACCTAAAATAAGAAGTTATTGAAGGACCCATTGTTACGTCACTCAACCTAGGAAGGTCCTCAAGTTATAGCAGGAGAAGAGAGTTGTTCCTGTTCAGGCACGTGTGAGCAGCGTGTCCCTAAGAGAGACAAATCTGCAGAGCTTAAAGGGAGAGATTCAGTTTGCAGAGTATTATAGTGTTAACTGGTCACCTAGCACCCTCTGTAGCGCTGTGACAGAAAGAGGAGCCAAATTACGTATGTGCCAGAAGTTTCCAGTGCTGCGGAAAGGGGCACATGGTGTAATGGTCTACTAAGGCAACTTTCACACTTCTGTTACTGATAATACAACCATCTGTATCCGTTATGAACAGATCTAATTGTATTATCTTTAACATAGCCAAGACGGATCCGTCCCCCATTGAACTTTCAATAGAGTTCATGACGGATCCGTTTTCTATTGTGTCAGATTGTGTCAGAGAAAACGGATCCGTTCCCATTGACTTGCATTGTGGGTCATGCCGTTTTGCTCTGCATCCCAGAACAGAAAAATAAACGCAGCGGTTTGCTCTCCGGTATGGGAACGCAACCAAACGGAATGGAATTCTTTTTGGAGCATTCTGTTCAGTTTTGTCTCCATTGACAATGAATAGGGCTAAAACGGAAGCGTTTTTCTCCGGTACTGAGATCCTATGACGGATCGCAACTATGACGGATTTACGCAAGTGTGAAAGTAGCCTAATTCAAGCAGCGTTAGACTGGCCCACCAGAATACCAGACTATCCTCTGGTGGGCTCAGGCTCTGATCCCATAGTTGGGAAAATAAATACTTTTGGAACTTCCTTTGAAGACAATAAATTGCAACCAGGGTCTATTTCTTTATTGATACTATGGGGGTAATTTCCTCTGGTGGGCCCAAGAAACCCCTGTGTGACTCTCAACTGAAGTGAGTACAGAGACTGCAGAATTATATTGGTTGGTTGCCATACTTGCCAGCATAATTGCTCAAGGACAGACAGACAGATAGATGGATACTCTGCTGGAACACTGTATCTCAAGTTTATCATGTGTGATACCATCTAGTGACCATCTGGTGACCATGTCCAGTACATTTCTAAACTGAAGTTGAATCATACAGGGCAAGGGGAACATCTATGCTTATAATTAAAGGGACTGATAGACAAATATGGCCAGTGAGGATCAGTAAATTTATAAAATAATACTTTGAGAATGAGAGCAGTGTGAGCCTCACACCTCCAGGAGAAACCACTGTTTGTTCTAAATTGCAACATTTTTGCGTGATTCAGGCAAGGAAACGGTTAATGGTATCGTCAGCCATCTTGGTATGAGGCCTATGTTGAGTTTTTGTGTCAGCATGTACATATATAAACCAATTTCCTAGCAGCTGGAGAACCAACATGCCTTCTGAATACATAAGAGCGCCTAACCAAGAAGGTTTGTAATTCCGTAATTAGCTGTAATTAATGAATACAAAGTGAAGACTCGTTCACAGTTTAAATTATCACATTAGCTGCTGTCACCCTCTGTATACACAAAACAGCAGGAATTCAATTATTTTATTCTTCAAAGCTAATTTAAAATTTAAGGAATGCCATTACAAGAAATAATAGGTAGAGAGGAAAATGGAAATCAGTTCACACAGTTGGTCGTCCTAAAGAAAAATAATATACCGACAGAGAAGATGTGTAAATGGCTTAATATCACTACCCTAGAAATAAGAACCAAGCCTGAGCGTATAGTGAGCCACATGAGCCAGAAACCAAAGTCAATGGCTATAAAAGACTATCTGACTCAGGACTAACTGCCAAACAGCAAGCAATAGAAATCTGCAGTCGCTTCCTGGTAACTAAGCCATGCACTCATTTATTGCGTCTTCTTGCTTGTCTGGATAATTTTCATAGGCTGGAGCAATATAACTGGCATCATACATCAGATAGCTGAGAGAAACCTGACAGACCCAACTGGAAGGCAATGAGGATCCATAATCAGAGCCCAAAACAACAACAAAAATACTCTGTCTTATGGTTTTCATTATAAGTGTAAGGCCTCATGCACACAGTCGTAGTTTTGGTCCACATTTATTTCAAGGGGGCCGCAAGAGATGTGGATAGCACACAGTGCTACATGGTACACACACATAAATGCACCATATATACACTACAAACACATACCACCCAACTAAGGAGCTAAACTTTCAGTGGCGCATGAAGCAATGAAAGCGAACATCTCCAGCCGCCCTGCCGCCGCACCCGACAGGCAACGCGGTTCTCCGATCCAGTTGTAATTTTAACAACCGGATCTGGAGAATTGGAGGGAACTGGCTGAATCCCATGCCTGATAATACTGCCTCCTATGTACAATAATATAACTACTATAATATTGTCTCTATGTACAAGAATATAACTGCTATAATACTGCCTCCTATTTACAAGAAAATAACTACTATAATATTGTCCCTATGTACAAGAATATAACTACTATAATGCTGACTCCTGTGTACAATATACTATAATACTGTCTCCTATGTACAAGAACATAACAACTATAATACTGCTTTTATATATAAGACTATAACTACTGTAATACTGCCCCCTATGTACGAGAATGTAACTGTGATAATACAATACCCTATCTGCAGATATTAGATAATTTCGTGCACTCCGTATCCTGTGACAGAACATCTGCGGGTGAATCATGAATACGACATTTTCTCTTATTACTGACGTCTTCTCTTCGCCTTGTCTTATTCTGCTCCTGTGATCGACTGCTGAGTTGCAGTTCCGGCAGACAGAGGGAGAACGCTGATAAGGAGAAGAGAGATGATTCTATTAAGGAACTGCAGCGGTAATTAATGAATGCTGCCAGTAATTGGGAAGGTGTAAGGCTCCGTGATATTCTAATGATAGGCCTCCTCCACGTCCATACCCCATCACTTACAAATATCTCCCATCATCCCTCTCATCTCAGACTCCCTAATGCAAATCTTCCTGACGCTTGGCTATGTCGTTGTGTGCCTAATTGGAAGCTATAGTTTGGTTTATGAACATGGCTGACATTTAGACCTTGGCTGGAGGTGCCTAAATCAATAACAAAGTTGCCTTTACCGCATTGTCAAATTTCCCCTCCCCTGTTTCATTGTGGAGCGTTGAGGGATGATGGTTTCATCAGATGGTGGTCTGGGTGTGTGTCCCAGGTTACTCTGGGCCATTTTCACTTTACTGCAAAGCTGATCTGCGGACTAATCAACGCACTAATAGATCGACGTTATTTCTTCCAGGGATGTTTCTTTTACGAGCCGACAGCTGCCAAGTGACCTATTCCATTTTTGTAGAGTAGCCGTAAGCACGCAGGGGATTCTCTGATAAGTACTGGAATTATAGCTGGCCATAAAAATATAAAGCTTTGACCAGCGTTTTCAGGAATCCAGTGATAAAATGCGGCAACGCCTGTCCCCTCAATGACTGGGAGGTAGCGAGACCCTCCCTTATCCCTGCTTGCTGTGGCCACAAGTGACATTACATCCAGCTCTACTGAGGACAGAAATTCTAAAAATGCATTAATTCTTTTATCCCACAAAAAGTATTACTATGCAATAAATAGGGCATTTCAAATGAAATATTATTGCAATAAGCATTGTATAAAAAATACTTTAGTTTTTTTATGTACATTACATTTTCCTCTCTGGTAGCACCCCCTGCTGTTGTTCTTGCAGCTCAAATTCTGGACCAGCTTTTCCTGCATTAAGTTGTGGATATGAGCGGATTGGCCATTACAGGGAAATTTCCCAGTGGGTTGATGCTCTGGAGGCTGCCTGAGCCCTTCCCATGGCCACTGGCAAGCTACATAACAATCTGATGCTCTCAACATTAAAGGGGTTACCCAATTTCTCAAAACCCCCCACATGTGCCGGGCCCCGCACCGGTAATATACTTACCCCTCTCCCCGCTCCAGGCGCTGCTCCTGGTCCCTGCACTGCCGCTGCTGCTTCTCCCTGCACACGGACGAAAACATTGGGTGTCAGGGGGGAGCAGCCAATGGCAGGCAGGGACGAGGCTCGTCTCGGTCCCCGATGTTTTCATCCGTGTGCAGGGAGAAGCAGCAGTGGCGGCGCTGGGACCAGGAGCGGCGCCTGGATCGGGGAGTGGGGTAAGTATATTATAAGGGCCCGATACATGTGGGGGGATTTTGAGAAACTGGATAACCCCTTTAATTTAGGTGCCCTCCTGAATTCAACTGCATCATGATCCTCCGGACAGTGATACATTTGAATACTGCATCGTGGGTGTTGGCATTTTGTGCTGCACTGTAGTATTTAGTTCTGCAGGGGCGGTATTATGTGCTGTACTGTGGTATTTGGTTCTGCAGGGACGGTATTTTGTGCTGCACTGTGGTATTTGGTTCTGCAGGGGCGGTACTACAGTATTGCTGGCCCTGCCTACCTGTGTTGCCCTGCCTTCTGTCAATTTTGATTTGCCTACAACATGAGGTCCTGCCCCTTCTACTATGCTCTGCCCACTTTTTAAAAAATGTCAAGAGCTGCTGAGAAAGAAAAAACGTTGCAAGACTGCAAAAATGTACAATTTACGAACTCCAGAAAACTGGAGTACAGCCTTGTTAAATGACCCCCAGTGACTTTGTATGTAGATTTATTGTATATGTAAACTGCAAAACGGAGCTCCTTTTTTCTTACGATTTGGGTGGAGTCTATGTTTCATTCTGAACACAATCCTACTGTGTGGCGTCATTAGTGTAAACATGGGCCTGAAATATAAGATGGCCGCTTCTGCTGCCAGGTCATGTCAGCAGCTAGTGACTGCTTAGTTTGAGTATTAAACAATCATAATGGGGGGGGTTTTGAGCCATGTTTAATAACGTTCCTCATCGCACGCAGCTCATGAGTCACGTCTGCGTCGTGTAACACTGAAATCCCGGTGCCATCAGTCTGTCATTAGTTTGGCTCAGATATGCGGATATAAAGCAGATGTGAGTCCATAATATGTGGAAATCTTTCTTCTCGCTCTCTCCCTCCGCTGCGTGTGGAAAGACTGGCACCCACAGAACCTTTAATTAGGTCTAATAATACAGCACCGGATGAAAACCTTCTTTTATGAAAGAATATAGCAGGGAAATTCGCCACCAAGACTTATTTCTATGTGTTTAGTAAAATCTGTCAGAGCTCGAAAGGTTGGAAAACATTTCAATAAACCATAAAAGGGATTTATACCAGTGAGCACATTGGTACGGTTGGACGGCCCTCCTTCCATCTTAAGGGGGGTCGAAGGATGTAACACTTTCCAGACTAAGCAACGACTTGTGAGGTCAAATAGCTACAGTACATCTCATGCTTAGGAGGTGGGTGCATACATCTATATACTCGCAAGACACATATACTCTTATATTGTCACGTTACTATTATACCATTCTACACAAAGTAGCAGCACAAATCTCTCCCATTCCAGCACCAGTGTAAGCATCTATCTGCACTAATACATTGTTACAAACTCTCAGCTGTGCTGCACCAGGTCTTTATGGGTTTTTGACCTGTTACGACTTAAGCCTCATTCACATGTCTGTGTCAGTGTTCAAATCCACGAGAAGGTGGTCAGTGATGCATCCGTGAAGCTGTCCGTGAAGGATCTGTGTTAGATCCGTGTGTCCGTTTTTTGCTGTCCATGTTGCATCCGTGTTTCACTGACACTGAACAGCTGAAAAATAATTTTTAAAGCATCTCTTCTTAATGATCCGTGCAACACAGATGGCATCCATGTTGCATCCGTGGTTTTCACGGACCCATAGACTATAATCAATAGAGCATGCAGACGTGCTAAAAACACTGACCCACGGACCATGCTAAAACACTGATGTCTGAATACACACATTAAACCCTCATTCACAAGTCAGTGTTTTGGTCAGTCATTTCCATCAGTGACTGTGAGCCAAAACCAGGATTGGAGCCTCCACAGACATAAGGTATAAGGGAAACATCTGCACCAGTTCTGTGTTTAGAGGTGCACCTGGTTTTGGCTCAAAATCACTGACCAAAACACTGACGTGTGAATGAGGCTTAAAATGAATGGGGACGTGTGCTGTCGGTGGAGAACAAGTATAGCACACGTCCGTGGAACACTGACTTGTAAATGAGGCTTTATCCCGAGGATAGGTCATCAATTTCAGATCGGTGGGGGTCAGACTCTTGGCACTCCTACCGATCAACAGTTTGAAGTGTGGTGGTGTTCATGCGAGCATTGTGTCCTCTTCAGTGTTTACCTGCACGCCATCTTCATTGTTGTGCTGTCGCAGTGTCGTTAAAACTGCATGTCCCGTTCAAGTGACTGAGAGAAGAAGCTGTGATTACACTGCACCACCACTACAAAGTATGGTGTGCAGGTAAACATTGAAGAGGACGCAGCACTCGTATGAGCACCACCACCCTTCAAACAGCTGATCAGTGGGGTGCCAGGAGTCAGACCCTCATTCATATGATATCCGGAGAATAGGTCATCAATATCATAAAGCCAGAATACCCTTTTAAAATTTAGTTATATAGAGTTGGGTGCTCTCCAGTCATCCCATAATGTTGCCCTGACGACCTCTCTTGTAGGAGACCAATGGGGATCAGCCATTAAAACTATAAAAATGAAAGGTATAGCTATCAATTATTTTTTTGTTTATGTCCCATGATACATTACTTCAGATCCTTTTTGAATCTATCTCTTTGAGGCAGAGCGTAAGTGACACAATGTTACAATGTAGAGACCAGACTGTTTTGGGGAATACAGATATAAAACCAATCATCAGATGGTGAGGAGTGCATAAAGTTATGAGGGGAGTGAGGGATCTATGAAGGAATGTATGCCTAGACCGGTTTTGTGAGATACATTTTTTTAAAGGGATTATCTGGGAAATAACAAAATAAAATTACGGAAAATAATTAATTATAACTCTATTATAAATATTTTCCAAATACCTTGTATTAGTTAACTTATAATGGCTTATTTTGTCTATGGAGCAATAACAAGAAAAAAATGGCTGCCGTTCTATTAGTACACACAAATCCTGTCCTAAACACACAGCAGGAGAAGTTACTTCACAACACTGAGCTAAAGAGCTGCCTCATCCTCCTCTCTGCTGTACTTGTCAGAGATTATTATCCTGAATACAGGTGATAAAATCTTCGACTGAATCTCTGTAGGAATGGAGTTGATAAGCAGACATGAAGTACAGAGAGGATGGACAGGACAGACTGTGATAATGTGGGGCTGTGGTAAATAAAGCTGACTGCATACGAGTGCTGCTGCTCATTAACCACACCCACACCAGTCTGTTCTTTTCGTACTTCAGTTGTCTGCTCATCAACTCCATTTCTACAGAGATTCAGCTGAAGATCTTATCAGCTATATTCAGGATCCCAAACCCTGATGAGCAGACCAGAGAGGAGGATGAGGCAGTTCTTTACCTCAGTGTTCTGAAGTAACTTGTCCTGCTGTGTGATTAGGACAGGTTTTGTGTGCACTAATAGGACAGCGGCCATTTTATTTCTCCTAATGATTGCTCCTTAGACATAACAAGCCGTCATAACTAATGAAAGGTATTTGGGAAATATTCATAACAAAGAAATATTTTCAGTAATTTTATTGTATTAATTCCCAGAGAACCCCTTTTGCTACTATTTTCATTGTTACACTGCTTTCTCCACTTTTGCGAAAAGTTGGCTTAGTGGTTCTCAACTCTCAGGATCGCGGCGTGTCCCATCACCACCCTGGTTCATGGGCTGTGTCCGGTATCGCAGCTCATCCCTATTCATTTATATGGGAGAACTCTGCAATACCAAAAACAGCCCATAAACAAGGGTGGTGATCGAGTCATTGAACTTCCTCCCTTGTAGTAAGATAGACAGAAAGCCTTGAATAATAATCTTCTGGACGGTGTTTTATTCATTCCATTTATTGAAGAAGATTTGAATGGCATCCAATATGGCCACCATTGAACTTGTGTAATTTCATAGGGTGTAACTCAACTTTTCCAGACTTCTGAAGGACAACTCACCCAGCTTCCTGGAAAATAATTTTTCTTAACCTCTTTTTCGATCCCAAAAACCTGCCGATCTTATGGATCGGCAGGTTGAGCTGCTCCATTCATTCTCTAAGGGACTGCCGGATGGATAGGGGATAACGTCACAACTTGGCACCACCCCTTTAAGTCTCTTTCAGGCCTGGTCAGTAAGGGTTAATATAAGGGCTCGTATATGTAAGGGACCTTCCCTCCTCCTTGATACATTGTAAATCCTTCCATTGATTCCTCAGCGAAGTATCTGTTTACTTGTTGCCACCTAGATAATTCCTCTGCAGGTCCTTCCATCACCGTTACGGCCCCGCTTTGCTCCGTAGCCCGCACCCCCTCTATCCCTGCAACGTGTAAAGAAGCTGTGGACATTCTTCTTCATCCCAACTAACAATTTGGTAATGAAATATTGATTTTCACTTGCCTACTTATGGAACATATTAGATTCCCGCTGATAAACTGCGGCGGGCACTTTAGTCTCCAACGTCCCTTTTTCTAGCTGTCACAGATACGGCATGCGGCCGAGGTAAAGATAATGACTGCAAACACTGATCTACTGCTCCTCATTTCATCCATTTGTAGCTGGTGACGGGGAGGGAGGGTATTTTTCAGAGTTGAATGTTTCGGCCGCTGCTCAGGATCAGGCTACATCTCTGCCTCGCTTTTCATTGTAACGTCCGTTTTCTATTTATAAGCCCTGTGGGATAGTTTGTCTGAAGGAAATGTTTCTATTCACATCGGCTGTTACTGCTGCACCTGGGTTGGCCCATGCAGCGTCTCGCTGGGGATCGATACATCACCGTAAGTGGAAGAATTATTAACTTTAAACAGAGCTGGAGCCAGCAAAACCCCGAACAATGTTAATCTCCAGTGCAGATTGTTCGAATGCTAACGCTTAATCGCGCGCCTGCCAGACATTTGTTTCATTTCATTATTTTCTTTTTGCTTTATGACTCTTTTTTTTTTTTTTTACAGTCCGTGATATTTTAGGATTTTAGGAGCTATACTTTTTATAGGGGGTTGAAAAAATATAACGAGGGGATTGAAAAATATGGCGAGGTGAGGTGACCTTAAAGTTTCTCTAGGATATGCCATCAATGGCAGATAGTTACAGGGACCCGCACCTAGCTTTGGAATGGGCCCCCACTAGGTGACCGGAGAGCAGCCACCCTCCAAATATGGCCAAGCATTGGCTTAGCTATTTCAGGCAGTCCCACAGCGGTGAATGAAGCAGTGGCTATTGCTAAGGTTCTCCATTCACTACTATGTAGGGTGGCTACTTGCTTCATCCCAAAAAGCCAGACATTGCAGGCCACGCCCCCAATGCCACTAAGCCACACCTTCCATTTTGTTAAACCATGCACCCATTGTTGGCAACAGAAAAAAAGAACTGGAAGACCTGAAGGTGAGCTGGGCTGGCCAGAGTGCTCCTCTCCAGGGCCGGTGCTATAATGAGGCAGACCAAGCGGCTGCTTTAGGGCTCATAGAAGGGGGGGGCTCCAAAATGAACTTTTTTTTCTTTAAATCACTTTTGTGATGTGATCATGGGGGGGGGGGGTGCGCCAAAATGTAGCTTCGCTTGTGCAGGCAAAAATCTTTGCACCGGCCCTGCTCCTCTCACCCTCATTCAGTCAACGTTTCTACTGGCTCTAGTGACTGGGGGAGAGAGAAGCCTGTCAGTCAGTTTGTGCTATGCTGCTCTCTGATTGTGGAGCCACTGAAAAGGAGGACATCCTTGCGCCATCCAGGCTGTGCGCCAAGCGAGGACAGAGAGCCAGGAAACCGGACTGTCCGGCCTAAAGCTGGACGTCTGCCCACCCTACCTCTGTGGGGCTTCCGAAAACAGCCGAGTGTGCTTGCTCCATTATTTTAGGAACTCTCATAGGGATGAAAGGAGAGCACACCGTGTTATCTTCAGGATAGGTCTTCAATATCAGATTGGCATGGGGTCCGAATCCATCACCCAAGACACCCATTACCCAAACTGCCACCAGGCCAATTACAGCTAATATTTGAGCCTTATAGTGGACATCTATGTTTAGAAGTGCTAAATTGTAGCCATCCAAGGTGCCTCCATATTCCTTACTGGTGCCAAAACTTGCACTTGGATTCTGATGCTATTGAATGTACCTGAAGTTATACTTTGCACTTACTGTTTGCAAGAGACTGTTATAGGTTTCTTCTGTCCTCTTTCTTGAAAACTACATATGCACTGCACTGATCCCCAGGGAGCAATGGCCTGACGGAGTATACCGTGACACAAAATTTTATCAGGGCCACTACCACTCCCATTCTCTGCACCGGTTCCTTAGGGGCTGAAACGTGGACACAACTGTATTTAGTCTAGTCAATCCTCTGTGAACTACACAGCTTGGACTCCAGACTGATACATTAGGGAAGATATACAGTATAAAGACTGGTGGATACATCCCTGCGCTGGCATGAGATCTCTGTCCTGCCGTGCACCAGAAACGGAAGTCTATGCCAGCTACAGGCTGGTGTAGACTTCAGCTATAACTTCCGCCACTTTCTGGCAAATGCGGCAGTGGCATGAAGCCACACCCCCTTCCAATAAGCCACGCCTATTTTGCCGGACCTTCTGAAAAGTGCCGAGAACTTCAAAAAGTTGCAAATTATATATATACATGCTGTGCACCATAATGTGCGACTTTTTTACGCCACAATTGTGGCATATAAGCCTTGATAAATGTCCCTCATTGTAGCAAACAACTAAAGTGGATATGTGTAGCTGCTGCTCATGTGTTCAGCTCACAGAACACTGTCCAGCCTGGATACAATTGTATCCAGTTCTCAACAGAGCAGGACTACCTGGGTACAGGTTTGAGGCTTCTGAATTTGCCCATTTTCTACTTTCCTAAAGTCAGAAAATATCTATACCTGCTATGAGCAGGCGTAGATTTGCATCAAAATTTGTGCCATCTGTTAGCATTGCTATTAATATACCTAGTTGGCTAAAAGTTTTAGGACACGACCCTCCCATTAAAATGCTGTCAAAATGCTGCACATCAAAATCATGTCTGAAGCTACCAATGGTGGGACTGGCCAACCATCTACTGCATAAGTTGCTCTCCCTCCTGTCGGAAAACTTAAGGATCAGCAGTCAAATTTCAACTGCATGTTTTTTTATCCTGTCATGTCGGATCTGGCAGCGGCTTTCTTCCCTATCTCTGTTCAGGATGCATGCACGTGTGACTGAGTGTGCATGTGTATGACGGAATTAGCAGAGATAGCTGTCAGTGCATGCATTCACCTTGATGTGCATGGCCAGTCTTAAAGGGATTGTGACAAGTTAGCAAGTGATCTCCTGTCCACAGGAAAGGGGATAACACGCAGATCGCTGGAGGTCCACCTGCTGGGACCTCCACCGATCCAGAGAACGGGGGATCCTGTTCACCTGATCTGAGGGAATGTTGGGCAAGTGCCCTGATGCTCCATTCATTCTCTATGAGAGCGCATAAGATAGTCTAGCACAGCCAGCGGTGGTCTTTACTACCACGCAAACAACACATCGCCAGACACAGACAGCTCCACAACCTCCACAGCTCCTCACCTCAATCTAGATGTAGCATCTAATTCACTCTTGTAGACCTCAGGCCGCTAGGCCTGAAGCCTATGAGGCAGTTTAACAGGACAGGAGATTGTTGCAACCTCCTGTAGCAGGTCTTAGGTGGCGCAATGATGTCATTTACGTTTGCCTGCACCCCGGCATCACGTCTGTCATCGCACCTCTGAGACCTGGCATAGGAAGCATAGGTGGACTGGACATATACCCTACAAGGAAATTTCCTGGTGGGCTGATGCCCAAGTGGTCTTTAAGGCCACTGACCAGGTACATAACGATCTGATGCTCTAAGCATTAATTAATGCTAGGAGGATGAGGTTCTATCAAATTGCACCTGCCTACAATATTGGGGCCATTTATGGTTCTTTTTCCAGGGCCACTTTAAGGTCCCAGTCCTCCCATGATAGGAGGTCATGATGACCGCCTGTGCCGGGCACAAGGGAACAAGGCCGTGGCATGGAGCGGGTATAAGATAAGTACTTTGGTGTTTTTTTTCTTTCCTGGTGGTACTAAGAGCAGTACAGAGGATTGGAGGTGTTATAAATGCTGGGGATACTACATGGGGGCAGTGTCCCCAGCATTGCTGGTAAATGTCACAAGGGTGTCACGACCTATCGCTGCCTGGGGTCAGAAGGTCGCAGCGGGTGGCTACTAGCTCGGTGTCAAGAGATCACTCCATGACATAGTGGTGGGAATAGATTCCAGTCCAGGTTTTCCTGCTTAGGTTCGCGATGCTTTTTGTCCCATTTAGGAATCTGTAGCTTTTCCTTTCAGCTGTTCTCTGTCAGCCACTCCCAGCTACTATATATTCTCCCTTTCTGCTTCCCTTGTTGCCAGATATAGACCTTCTTTCCAGATCTTCTATTCTGACCTGACCTGATGTGACGTGGACGGTGGAGGTGAAGGTGTTGGAACTGGTGCTGGTGCTGATCGGCGTACGGGTTAGCAGCCCGTCTAGGGACGTCAGGGCAGCCAGGTGCCAGTGCTAGGTGAGTTAGGGGTCAACACTCCTCCCTCACCCTAGTGAAAGGGTACTACTCTTCCCTCCCCTCTGCGCCGCACGTCTGTTACCTGCCATATCAGACATGATAGTGAACATGAAATATACTGGGACCATTATAAATACTGGTAGCACTATGGGGCAATTATGAATACTAGGGGCACTATTGGGGCATTATAAATACTGGGGTTACTGGGCACAATAAATATTGGGTGCACTCCTGGACATTAAACATTCTAGGAGCACTACTGGGGCATTATAAATACTAGGAGCCATTAAACATACTGGGGGCAGTACAGGGGCCATTTTGAATACTGGGGGCATTACTAAGGGCACTACTGGGGAATTATACTGGGGGCATTAAAAATACTGGAGGAATTAAATACTAGGGGAAGAGGGTAATAATAAATACTCGGGCCATTATAAATACTGGGGGCACTTTGGGGGTGATCTGTATGGCACTGTTATATCATAAATATAGTATTCAGGGTATTGGTGAGGACAGTGGACACAGTATTGTGGCATCAGCAGTATGTAGCCTTATTGGGGGACTCAGAGGGGGCAGATGGTGGAAAAGTTAGGAACTTCAGATGTCCTGGTGGCAAACTCTGCAGAGACGAGACGTGGCTGAAATAATTTGTCATGACGGTCTGGTCCGAATGGAGAAAATGAGGAAAATGAACTTCTGAATCAGAGAATGCATCACTGGATGTAAGAGGTATGTGGCACTGTATGTAAGGTCCAATTGAAATATGCCTTTAGCAGTAGGACTGGGGGTTGAATTAAGAATTTGGCACGGTGGGACACTATTTTAATTTTCACCTCATAAATCTAGAATCTGCCTTGGCCACAGCTTTCAACTTTATGTCCTAAAGATACAAAAGCAGTTGTGGACAAACAGGGAACCACTGCCGGGAACGTTGATTTCTGGCTGGCTGTCCTGTTTAGCTTTGATTGGGGCCACAGAAATGCCAAGCCCGCCCCTGAGTACAGCACTTGGCTCCTTTAGAGAATGAATGGTGCAGCAGAGCACATGCCCGACCTGGAGGAACAAGAGCATTCATTGGAAGCCCCGTAACTCCAAATCAGTTATCTCCTATCATGGTCATCTGGGGTTCATCACCAGGGTTAAATTAGAGCGTCAAATTCTTCTTCTTAGCCAATCTGCTGAGAGGGACTTTTTTTTTCTTTTTTTCAGTTGCATCCACAAGCTTTATGTTACAATTCTAGAATTGTGAATGCAGCTCTGGATGTGACTGGAGTAAATTTCTTACAGCTAACCTGATGATGAAGTGCAATAAATGAACTTCTTCAATATGTTGTGGAAATTTTATTAGGATGTGTTTTTAATATGTGATGTATTGTCATTATGTCTCTCAGTGTGTAAACCATTGGAGTGGATATCTTACTGTGGATGTGGAGAACAATCAGCTGCCGGGCGCAGAGGTCTCCGCTGGCAAACAGTCTATGTGCTATGCACTGGGCTGTGGGCCAGGGGGAGACTGATGCGCTGCAGAGCAGTGTTGTCCTGGGAAATGTACAGTGGTGTTCAAAATTATTCAACCCCCACTGAAATTGAGTGTTTTGGCCAGTTTGACATTGATTTTGATCATTTCAGTCATCTTGTTTACAATTAAATCAAAGAGGCACTTACTTGTAAGTCAGACAAATATAACATAACATTTATAATGAAATAACCACAAATGTCTTTTCTGTGCTCACATTATTATCAGTTTTATTCAACCCCCAAGTGACATTCAATCTTAGTACTTAGTACAACATCCTTTTCCAGTTATAACAGCTTTTAAACGTGAAGCATAGCTTGACACAAGTGTCTTGCAGCGATCTACGGGTATCTTCTCCCATTCTTCATGGGCAAAAGCCTCCAGTTCAGTCACATTCTTAGGCTTACGCGCTGCAACTGCTTTCTTTAAGTTCCACCAGAGGTTCTCAATCGTATTTAAGTCTGGTGACTGCGATGGCCACTTCAAAATGTTCCAGCCTTTAATCTGCAACCATGCTCTAGTGGACTTGGAGGTATGCTTGGGATCATTGTCCTGTTGAAAGGTCCAACGTCTCCCAAGCCTCAGGTTTGTGACGGACTGCATCACATTTTCATCCAATATCTTCTGGTACTGAAGAGAATTCATGGTACCTTGCACACGCTGAAGCTTCCCTGTACCTGTAGAAGCAAAACAGCCCCAAAGCATGATTGACCCCCCGCCATGCTTCACAGTAGGCAAGGTGTTCTTTTCTTCATAGGCTTTGTTCTTCCTCCTCCAAACATAGCGTTGATCCATGGGCCCCAACAGTTCTAATCAGTCCACAGAACACTATCCCAAAACTTTTGTGGTTTGTCCACATGACTTTTAGCATACTGCAGTCGACTCTTCTTATTCTTTGGAGACAGCAAGGGGGTGCGCCTGGGAGTTCTGGCATGAAAGCCTTCATTGCGCAGTGTGCGCCTTATTGTCTGGGCTGAAACTTCAGTACCCGCATCTGACAAATCTTTTTGCAGTTCCTCAGCAGTCACACGGGGACTTTTCTCCACTTTGCGCTTCAGGTAGCGCACAGCAGTCGAAGTCAGCATCTTCTTTCTGCCACAACCAGGTAGCGTTTCAACAGTGCCCTTTGCCTTGAATTTGCGAATGATGCTTCTTATGGTGTCTCTTGGTATGTTTAACATCTTTGCAATCTTCTTATAGCCATTGCCCTTCCTGTGAAGAGAAATCACCTCTTCTCTTGTCTTCCTGGACCATTCTCTTGACTTCACCATGTTTGTAAACACATCAGTAAATGTCTAGAAGGAGCCGAGTATCACAGTCATTTTAAATCTGCCTAATTGGTGCTTATTATGCTTGATTGCTGCTCCTTGACATCCACAGGTATTTTCAATACCTGATCGAAAACACTTGAATGAACCTCGGTTCTTAAGAGTGGTCGTCTTTAAGGGGTTGAATAATTGTGTCAATGAAAAAATCACAAAAAAAACATTTAATACTGTATTACAAAAACAATTGATGTCATTTTAGTTGTATTTGGTTCTTTAAAAAGTCCTTGTGAGATTTCATTCTGAACACAATTACAAATGTACACCAAATTCCCTAAAACCCTTTACAGCATTGGGGGTTGAATAATTTTGAACACAACTGTATGTGTGCCAGCTAGGGCCCCCGCCCAAAGAGCGGATTTATTGGCTTGGCGTGGATGCATTTATTAAGAGAACAATATATGGAAAGGAACGTGCATTCGTTATTTCCAGTGTGCCTGATCAACCGCTGGAGATGGTGACGCTGTTCCTCTAAGTAGGCCCACATGAGAATCCTGGTGAGCCTTGTTAAGCATTGATCACTGATCGGTGCTGAACAAGATTCCCCCTAGTGGTGATTGAGAGAAATGTTGTGTGTCATCACTTCCTGTATGTTTGTACTGTACATGAAGGGAGTGGTCAGGTGTTGGGCCTGCCCCTTCCTATTGTTATCCCTTTAGTCTATATAAATAAAGAAGCAGTCTGGACGAGAGGGCAGTCTCCCCAGATCTCTCAACCATGAAGCATCTTATCTGATTACTGGAATATTGGGGCCTTTCCTTACACAAAGGGAGCTTCCTACACGTGCTTGTGAGCACAGGGTAGGGAAATTTCTACAACAAATAGATTGCAGATCACTGGATGTAATGACCCCCCCTTCCCTGCTGAATTTGTCACCACCACGGGGATGGGGTCCTTTACAGAAAACGCCTCTCCAGGTGACTGAATCCATGACAGAGAGGGGCATAAATCAGGTGCACAATTTCTGGCGTCTGGTAATGCTGTGTAACCTGACAATTATTCAATATTTTCTTTCCCTGGAGTGCGCATCAAATTTAATAAATCTTTTATACATAGAAAGGAAGCATGGCAGACAGGCGAGGTGACACTAAAAGCACCAGAGATAGAGATGTGTGACATGCCAAGTGGGGGGGTGGACTGATCACCTCTGTCATTTCGCAGAACCACTTGTGAGATTTTAAACTGTTCTCTTCTTTCTGCTTAAATGTCAGCTATCAATCCAGTGTCTTCCATGATTAGCACTGGGGCTTAGGGGCTGGCACCCTGCCAATGTCCAGCCGACACCAGTACAGGACTGGCCACACATACAAGGTGATCTCTCCATTAGGCCCTCTTCACACGCAAATTTATTCTGGCGTTTTTCATCCACTAAGGCTGGGCCGCGACACTCTTTGCACGAATATAGCTGCATAGCAGCGCAGCCATTGAACTGAATGAGGTCGCAGCGCAAGTTGCTTGGACTGCATCCCCAGATTTGCAAAAATATCCAACACTGCTGGATCAAACCCAACACTGTATCATGTCACCATTTTCAAGATCTCTGCCAGCTGTGAGTGAATAGGAATATTTTTGTTTACATCTAAATGATGTCCAATTGATACCACTGACGATGAAAAAAATGAAAATCCAATTTCATATAGATTACCTGACCAACTCAGAACCAGCCCTCTACCTCACATGGATCCAGAGATTTCCACATTCATTGCTGCATTGCTCTGCTAGATTTATTTCAAAATGGCAGCTCAGGGGACGTGTCCTTTCTCAGGGGGTGTGTGCTTTCTACTCCAGCTGGTGGCAGTTGAAGGATGAAATTGAGCATGCGCGTCCACCTTGGTAAGCAGGACACATAAATTAGAAAAAGGGCAAACAGGTGACACTATAAAGCTAGATTTCAGTGAAGAACTCAGTGGCTAGACTTTAATTACATGCTATTACAAAAGTATTCAGATTCAGGTGCTGGTTTGAAAAATGTAGAATATTTTTCGTGGGTCAACCCCTTTAAAAATGATGCCCTATCCTCAGGACAGTCCATCACTATCTGATTGGCAGGGGTCTGACACCTCACATCAACTGATCAGCTGTTCTGCCATAGCTCTGGTGCCAGAACTGCACAGCTCCCCCCGTTGTGCAGTGGACAGAGCTGTTACTACAGTGCTGCTCCCATTCACTACATTAGGAACAGCACTGCAGTAACCAGGTCTGTCAACTGCACAACAGGGGGAGCTGTGCATTTCCGGTGCTAAGCTACTGCAGAACAGCTGATCAGTTGGGGGAAGGTGTGAGGTGTTGGTCTCCTGCCAATAAGATAGTAATGGCCTGTCCGGAGGATTGGTCATCACTTCTAAAGGGTTAGACAACCCCTTTAAATACAACAGTACAAATCTTAACCATGTCATGTTTGCCATAATATATAAATGGGCATAAAATAAATCAGTGCACTGAGTATTTTCTAGACTAGATACATTAGAATAAAACTTTAGCTGTGAGAACCTGTGGTTTTCAGCCAGTAAGCGTAAATAAAAATGTCCCCATTCATTGGCAACAAGCAGTGATATGGAAAATAGGGGGTGTTGGTCTAGAGATGAAAAACCCATATAAATCTAATGCTTCTCTCAACTGAGGGCTGATTATAGCTATATTCAGTGTAGACAATGTCTTGTGAGCTAAACAGCCTGGACTCCAGACTGATACATGGTACCTGCACTGACACATTGTAGGAAATTATCAGGACAGACAGACATGTTTGCTGCTGTTGTGTTTGGCTCACAGAGGATTGTCTAGACTGGATATGTATGTATTATGTATTATTAAATCTGTACAGATTGAAAATAAGGAAAGGCCATCACTAGCTAATTGGCAGGGGTCCGACACCCTGCACCCCCAGCGATAAGCTGTTCATTGACTTCAATGGGAGCAGCTCTCCCAGTACAATGTTGCTGGTTCTGTGTAGCTTCGGAGCAGACTTCTGTCGATGGAGCTACACAACTCAACCTATGACTGGGGGTAGGAGGATGTCCTGTCATGAGGATAGGCCATCGCTTAAAAAACTCTGGACAAATTCTTTAAAGAGTGGCTGGCTACCTTTAGGGACAATAGAACATTTTCTTAATTCTGAAGATATTTTGTATACCTTGCCCAGGTATCGTTGCCACAATCTCCCTTTATCTTTTTGTGGGATTGAATCCATAACCTAATGAGGCATCTATGCATTAAAGGGGTTTTCTGGGATTTAGATATTGATGGCACCCCTGTCGATCAGATGTATAGAGAGGCCACTGTGCTCTGTGAATGCTTAAGTCTCTACCTAGGCTATGGACTATCCCAAGGATAGGCCATCAATATGAAAATCCCGAAGAACCACTTTAAAGACAACCAAGGAACCATTCATGAATATCATCAAGGGTTCCAGCTCACACAGCCAACAGCTTCTGACATATATATGAACAAATCCTTTATTGACACAGAATAATAAAATTTCCGTGACTCGGATCCTCCGGTATCTCCTGCTAGTCACCATGTTCTGTCCAGGGTGACGGATTCCACCCATTCACTTTTACTGCCCCAACTTGATGCAACGTCTTGAAGGTTTGAGACATTCGCCTGTGGCATCTTACTCCCGTTAGACACCATCTATCCAGCCTCACTTCTAATCTGCTCCATATAGTCATTAATAATCAGATCTAATTAAGACGCACATTAAAAGCCAGTTAAAGTTAATTTAACGTAAAAATTCCAATTGCGTTTTATTAGATTTTCCTCATTAAATTAGCGTTATGGATTTTTAACGGATGTCTTAATTATACATTATTATGATCAGATAGAAAACTAGAGCCGGGTCGTAAGTCAATGGGCAGATATGTTACTTATGTTTTTATGTGTTTCTCATGCAGAGTCTAGAATGTGTAATGTATGCCCACAGATAATCTGGTAAAGTGCCCCTGCTGTACCATGACTTGTTCTAATGATTCTTCCAGCAACTTTTGTGAATGACATTTGCATAGATGATTCTGGCAGTGGAGCCGCAGGGGAACTAAAATTCTCCAGATGCTCTGTTTCTTTTCTAAAATGCCCCCAATATTTCATCAGTAGAGATTCAACTACTAGAATAAGCACTTATCAAGTGATTTGGGATGAGCTCCAGTACCAGGCACAGCCTTAGTATGAACTTCAGTCTGTTCAGTCTACAGACTGAAGTTCATATTAAGTTTTTTTATACAATCATGGTCATCAAATAAGTGAAATGGAATTATGAAATCTGGACATTATTTGTGTGACATCTACAGTTAATGAATACTGAATATTGTTTATTAAAAAGGACATATTGTTTTTCTTTATAAAAAGGACATTTGTTTTCCATCAACGTCCATTGGTCAAAACAGACCTCATCGCCGATTCTATTATAATATACACATTTGATAGGGAGTACCCCGTCTGCCTCAAATATCAAACCTGCTAGCCTTAATAGGCTTTACTAGGCCAGACAGGAAGACACAATATCATTTGTGTAGTTTTGTCCTATGTTTTTATTTTTTACATTTTAATATTGTCTACTTTTTATTAGCGTATATTTTGACATTTTTTTTATACTTTTATATGTATGTAGATATAATAAATATTTCTTATTGATACATATCTGTTTTTTGGTACATTTCCTGATGATTGAGTGCCTGTTATTTTATCTATAACACAATTTTTCAAAATATTCAGACTGAGGGGTAGTCTGACAATAGTGCACCAAAATCTAGAAACCAAAATGGGAGAGCCACTATATATATACATTATAGGTTGTTGTTTGCAATACTATCTTCATACCGCATTTACAATGTATTTGCTCTGTGTAGGATAACTTTGTCTCATCTGAAGTTGCGTGAGACTTCAGTAAATGACTTCCAAATTCCTATCTGACATTTTAAAATAGGAATCCAATGTCAGCTTTGGTACTTTGGTATCACTATGAACTAAACTTCTGACCTTGCCACATTTGTAATCAAATCAGCCAAGCTCTGACATAATGCAGTGAAGAGAAGCGAGAGCCAATATATCAAATAGGCTAGCGAACCAATGACAAGTTAGAGGTAGGTGGAGCGTCCTTAAAAATTGTTTTAGGGATTTAGGTCACAAACTTAGGGCAAGGACCTAAAATATAGTGTTTTCAGATATACTACCTGTACCACAAGCCACACCAGAAAGGTATCAAGAGATTGAAGGAGGTTAACAATTGGCTCAAGAACTGGTGTAGAAAGGAGGGTTTTGGGTTCCTGGCGAACTGGGTCGACTTCTCTGTTGGCTACAGGCTCTATTGTGGGGATGGCTGCACTTCAATGGGGGAGGTGCAGCTGTTTTGGGGGAGAAGATGGCTAGAAGGTTGGAGGAGTGTTTAAACTATGGACTGGGTAGGAGGGTAATTATATTATAGGAGGGGACGATAGTGCCGATAGAGATCTGAGGCAAGGTAATGGAACTGGGGGAGGAGTTTGTTATAAGCCACCTAATATACCAGAGTCCACAGAAAATATATTACTAAGGGTAATAGATGAGGCAGCAAATCATAATGAGGTTGTTATTATGAGAGTCTTCAACTACCCAGATATAGACTGCGAAACTGAAAGCTGTAGATCTCATAAAAGAAACAGGTTCTTGGCAATAATTAAAGACCCAACTGGTTCAAGAACCGACTAGGGGAACGGCCATACGGAACTTAGTACCAACCAAGAGACCTGACAGAACAATAGATGTGCAGCTTGAGGAACACCTGGCAAATAGTGACAATAAAATAATAACCTTGAACTGTCATTCAAAAGAGTGTTTCTTCAGGGAGGCACAAAAATACCAAACTTAAAAAAAAACTAAATTTGACCAGGTAAGAGAGGCCATTAGCCTCACTAACTGACAATGTCCTCAAAAATAAAAATGCAGCCCCTAAATGGGATATTTTTTAAAAGCATCCTAAACTCTTATTGTGAGAAGTACATACCTTATGGGAATAAAAGGTTGAGGAACAAGAAAAAACCAATGTGGGTACATAGAAATGTAAAGGAAGCAATAAATGACAAAAAGAAAGCATTCAAATCATTAAAACAGGGAGGTAGCAAGGAAGCACGGAAAAACTACAATGAAAGAAATAGAATATATAAAAGACAAAAAACAGCCAAACTGGAGACAGAAAGATTCATTGCCAAAAAGAGTAAAACTAACCCTAAAATGTTCTTCAATTATATTCTGTAAATGGTAAAAAGCATAAATTTGAAAGTGTCAGCTCTTTACAAAATGATGAGGGCGGAGTTGCAGAGAGCAATAACAAGAAAGCAAAGCTTTTAAATATTTTTTTTCTCCACTGTAATTAGTAAGGAAAATAAACTGATTAAAATAGACAAATTGCTGGAACCAGATGGCATACACCCCTGTATCCTAAGAGAATTAAGCAATGTCATAGGCAGACCCTTATTTATGATATTTAAGGACTCTATATTGACAGGGAGTGTTCCACAGGATTGGCACTTGGCAAATGTGGTACCAATATTCAAAAAGGGCCCTATTCTCTTCAATACATTTATTAATGATCTTGAAGAAGGCTGCAGAGTAAAATATCAATTTTTGCAGATGACACTAAATTGTGTAAAGTAATTAAGGGATCTGGATAGATTGGAGGCTTGGGCAGATAAGTGGCAGATGAGGTTTAATATTGATACATGTAAGGTTATGCACATGGGAAGGAATAATGCAAGTCACCAGTACATACTAAATGGTAAAACACTGGGTAAGGCTACATGCACACGACAGTTATTTTTCATGGCTTCCGTTTCAGTTTTTTTGAAAAATATGCTGACAGTTCATCCGTTTCTGTTCCGCGTTGGTTGTCCGTATTTCCCTTCAGCAAAAAAAGTAGTGCATGTCCTACTTTTTTCTCATTTGCGGATGAGGATAGGCATTTATTACAAGGGATCGGTGAAAACAAAGGAATCCTCAAAAAAAAAACGATGGACAATCAGTTTTTTTTGCGGATCCCGATTTGCGGACAGCAAAAAACAACTGTCGTGTGCATGTAGTCTAACACTAACATAGAAAAGGACTTAGGAATTTTAGTGGACAGCAAACTAAACTGTAGAAACCAGTGTCAGGCAGCTGCTGCCAAAGAAAATAAGATAATTGGTTGCATCAAAAGGGGGCATAGATGCCCGTGATCAGAACATAGTCCTGAAACTTTACAAATCACTAGTCAGACCACACATGGAGTATTGTGTACAGTTCTGGGCTCCTGTGAACAAGGCAGACATAGCAGAGCTGGAGAGGGTTCAGAGGAGGGCAACTAAAGTAATAACTGGAATGAGGGATCTACAGTACCCTGAAAGGTTATCAAAATTAGGGTTATTAAGTTTAAAAAAAAGACAACTGAGGGGAGATCTAATAACTAAGTATAAATATATCAGGGGTCAGTACAGAGATCTCTCCCATCATCTATTTATCCCCAGGACTGTGACTGTGACAAGGGGACATTCTCTGCATTTAGAGGAAAGAAGGTTTGTACACAAACATAGAAGAGGATTCCTTGCGGTAACAGCAGTGAGACTATGGAACTCTCTACCTTAGGAGGTGGTGATGGTGAATTTAAAAAAAGAGTTGAAGGGGGCCTGAATGTATTTCTGGAGGGTAATAGTTGGTTGGTTCGCCGAATTTTCTGAAAAGATTCGATTTGATCTTATTTTATTTGTGGCAAATCATGTTAAAAAACAGCTATTTCCTGGCTGCAGAGAGCCTATATAGTGGTGTAGAACACTGTGCCTTGCAGTAACACGCATAGGGAGTCTGCTGTGGTAGTGAAACAATACTGTGAGTCACTGCACACTTCACTTATTTGGGCAGTGTGAAGTTGTGTCAAGTGTGAACTCAGCCTTACAGGTCAACGTTAGCGCCAGGTATAAAGAACCGTGCAGAGGCCCAGCGTTTGGTCAGTAATCCATCAGTATTGCTAAAGCCCAAAAAAACAGCAGTGGAGCCAAAACAGAGATAAATGGAATATGAACGTGAATGGAATATTTGCATGTCTTCTGTGTTTTGTACCCACTCCTGCTTTCAGCTACCAAATCATAAGCCAATTCTGATGCAAAATAGGGACCATGTCATGCAGGCCTTACAGCTATTACATAGACAGGATCTGTTGTGCGTTTCATTTTTCCTTCCTTCTGACAAATCAGAAGAAGGGTCAAATAAAATATGTCAGCCAGGCCGAAAGGCAAAATAGTGGTCCAGTCATGAAGTGGGGAGGGTGGGAACAGCATGAGAAGTCCACAGAGTGGCCCTATTACATAGTGGTGAGGTGAAAGCAGCACAATGACAGTGTGGAGGTGTCAGCAGCATCAGGAGGCCACAGAGTGGCACAATGACAGTGTGAAGATGGTAGCAGCAGCATCAGGAGGCCACAGAGTGGCACAATGACAGTGTGGATGTGGCAGCAGCAGCATCAGAACACATGAGTGTTGAGGTTTCAGCAGCATCAGGAGACCACAGAGTGACCCGTTGGGTGGCAATACCAGTACCAGCTGAAGATGGTGGATAAAAGAAGGAGCACTTGGCATCAGATGTGTGGCATCAGGCGGGTGGCAGAATCAGAATAGTAGCTGAGGCAGGTAGCCAGAAGAAACCGGTCTCTTTTGTCAAAGTGTTGGTGTGGCACCGTGGATGATCTAGTCTGATGCATCAGGCATTGGTGGGTAGAAATCCTGGCTGATCCACGCCTGATTCATCTTGACAAAGGTCAGTCTCTCCACATTTTGGGTGGCAAGGTGAGTTCCTCTTGGGGTAACTATGGCCCCTGCCGCACTAAACACCCGCTCTGATGCCACACTACTGGCTGGGCAGGGCAGCTTTTCCAGGCCAAACTCTGACAGTTGCGGCCACAAATCCAGTTTGGCTGCCCAGTAGTCCAGCGGATCTTTAATGTCAGGTGGTAGGGTGCTGTTCAAGTATGCCACCACCCGCTGGGTTAGGTCCTGCTCCAGGTCTAGCTGCTGCTGCTGAGTAGTTTCTTCACTAGGCGGGTGAAGAAAGCTGCTCATCAGCAGCTCTATACTCAAGTTTCTGCTGATGGAGCAAGAACTGCTCCTACACCCCCCCCCCCCCCCACCGTGCCACAGGAGCCAAGGCCGCCATGGCAGAGGAGAGGAACTTGAGCGCAGAGGGCCCCCCGGTCAGACCTGAGAGAGGATGGACGATGGCGCAGATAGGTAGCAGCCAACTGACTACATAGGATGTCTCTATAGTAGTTCAGTTTGTCTTCCCTCTCAGCGGGTGTAAAAAAGGCCCCCATTTTGGACGGGTAGTGAGGGTCCAACAAGGTGGAGAGCCAGGAGTCATCCCTCTGCCGAATGCTGACAATTCGGCTGTCATTAAGCAAACAAGTGAGCATACATCGGGCCATTTGTGCAAGTGACTCAGAGGGACTCCCTACCTCCATCTCCACTGCATACTGCCACGCTGTGTCTGGGTCCTCTGCCTCATGACCCTGTAACTCCTCTGGCTGCTCCTGCTCCTCATCTCCTGTCACCTGTGTATAAAAGCCACCCATTTTGCTACACATTGCTTGTGCTCCAATGTCCTCCTTCTCCAGTTTAGCCCTTATACGGCTCATGTGTCCATGAGATCTTGGCGCCATGTTTCCAGTCCCCTAACCAGCCAGATTTACCAGCATTTGTTCTAGGACATGAAGCAGTGTAGCCTGTATCACACTGTCTGTTATAGGTGGGGCTTGCAGCCTTATTCTACCTCACATTGCATTAGTGATCCTACTATGGAGGTATGTGGGAGCCTGGCTGTGAGTTGGATCTGAGCACCTATCAGACCTTGTTCACACGCCATAGGTAGTCTAGTGGTAGGATCCATTGCCATACTGAGACACCTTGACGGTGGTGCAAAAGGGCTCGGATATGTTTCTGACTGGAATATGTTGGGAAAAGTCTCAGCTTTTAACATCAGCTTGAGGGAGTAGCCAGCATTGTTAGTTGCTTATCATTGTGGTGCACCTTTTTCAGTGATTTATGTGGCGGAGAAAGCCAGGATTTGATTTCTTAATAAAGGACACAGAGCAGTTCCTCCCCTGTGTGACTCCGTTCGGCCAAGCAAATGAAGTTCAGAACAGCGTGACACCGTCGTGACATGCACATGCGGTATACTGGAGGGGCACTGTGAATTGTCCCTGCAGTGGAGGCTGAGGACACGGTGGAGGATGAGGAGGCAGCGGCGGACATTGTCGCAGGACCAACGGCGTGAGAGCGTGGAGGCAGAAGCGGCGTCACCTGGCCAAGTTGCTGGTGTGGTTGTGCAGGAACCACAATAACCCAGTGGGCCGTAAAGGATATGTATTGTCCCTGACCGTAGTTACAGCTCCACACGTCGGCCCTGCCGTGCACTTTGGCAGACACCGACAGGCTCAAGGACTGGCCCGCCTTCTTTTCTACATAGGTGTGCAAGGCAGGTACTGCCTTTTTGGCAAAGAGATGATGGCTTGGGGCTCGGCACAAGCCATCATGTCTCTGAAAGGTGCAGAGTCAACCCCTCGGAAAGGGAGAGACTGTAGCACCAGCAACTTAGCCAGGAGCACATTCAGCTTCTGCGCCGTTGGATGAGTGTATGTATACTGTTGTCTCTTGGCAATCGCTTCAGTGATCGATTGCTGACGGAATGACTGACGAGAAGTAGGAGGAGGAGCAGGAGCATCAGAACCAGCAGATAATGGGAAGGACAGACAGCTCCCTTCGGCTGAGGTGGTGGAGCCTTGACTGCCTGAAATCGGGTGCATGCCACTGGGTGATGCAGCGGTTGCTGCGGCAGGATGAACCACCACATCGAAGCCACGGTTCTCCCAGGTCACTTTATGGTGACGCTGCATATACTGACGCAGGGCCGTGGTACCAACATTGGCACCCTGGCCACGCATCACCTTCTGCCCAAAGATTCTACAAATGGCCATGTTCATCTCCTCTGGCGGCTTAACAAAAAACTGCCACACCGCAGAGTCGGTGATTTTTACCCCCAACACTCTGCACTGACTGACTGCTACCACCACTGCTTCAGTGAACCCATGCACCACTACCTCCGGGGCAGGTATGCTCCTGCGAAGTGGGTGGTCTCCCCCGGGCAAGTTTGACTCCCGACCTCCCACTGCTGCCACCCTGCTGACTCCCGGCCATGCTAGCGACTTGCCGACTCCGCCGCTGCCTCACAGGCAAGCTGCCACCCTGTTCTCCCGATGATGATGAAGCCCCTAATTCACCCGGCTACCACGTGTGATCAGCTACATCATCATCATCGAGTACTGTCTGCACGTCACTGATATCCTCTTCCACTGTTTCTGGGTCAGGAGCCTGACCGCTCGCAACACCAGCTCCCATGGGACTCTCCCCTCACTACTTGCCCGCCTACCGGAGGAAGCGGCAGATGTCTTCTCGACATCTTGGCTGGCCAGTAGCTGCTGACTGGCTTCTAGTAGCTCGTCCTTGCTGTATAGTGGAACTGAGCCTACAGCATATAATACTTGTCTGGCAGAGGGAACAGAAAAGGACAGAGGCAGGTTGAGGACCGGTGAGGGCACTTCACTTCACCACACAACGGCAAATCCTTTTTTTTGTGCCACTAATAGATGCCAAAAAGGGCTTTGGAACATATAACTGCACCGCTGAGCGGCAAATAATATATATTTCTTTGCCACTAATAGACGCCAAAAAGGGCTGTCATTTTCTCACTTTACCACACAACGGCAAATACTTTTTTTGTGCCCTTAATACACGCCAAAAAGGGCTTTAGAACATATAACTGCACCACTGAACAGCAAATATATTTTTTTGCCACTAATACACACCAAAAAGGGCTTTAGAACATATAACTGCACCACTGAACAGCAAATATATTTTTTTGCCACTAATACACACCAAAAAGGGCTTTAGAACATATAACTGCACCGCACAAGGACAAATTATATATTTTTTTTGCCACTAATACGCGCCAAAAAGGGCTTTAGAACATATAACTGCACTGCAGAAGAGCAAATAAGACTTATAAATATTTCCTTGCAATAAACCCTGTTAATGGCTGTATCAAACAGCACTTGCACCCCAATAACAAGAATGGTTTGCTGGAATTACAGAACTGTATAATGGCAATTTTGATCCTCAGTCAGTGCAGCAAGGTGTAATAGGATTGTTCCTATTACCTAGGCTGTAAACTTTCCTACTGAAACCTGTTCTGCTTCAATACTGTGGAATGTTTGCCCCCTAACCTTTCCCTGAACTTCTATACATCAAAATAAAAATTTTAAAGTCTTTTCTACCACTGTACCTAGAGCCTGCTGACGTCTCACAAAAAAATGGCTGAATCAAAGATGGCTGAGGCTATTTATAGGGCTGTGACATCACAGGGCTGGCTGGCTGCTGATTGGCTGCATGCATGGCATTGTGGGTGATCCCTTGTTCCCAGAGATCCTTGCTCCATGTCCACACATGTGAAGCAGCCATTTTAGGAAAAAATGTGATTTGTTACCACGAAGCGTGAGGAAATTTGGAGCGAATATAATTTTTCCTGAAATTCGGATCGAATTCTACTTCGTCAACTTCGATTCGCTCATCTCTAGTAATAATTCTACAGGTTATAGTTACCAGAGATGGGTTGTTGATCCAGGGAGTTATTCCGATTGCCTGATTGGAGTCGGGAAGGAATTTTTTCCTCTAAAATGAGGAAAATTGGCTTCTACCTCACAGGTTTTTTGTTTTTTTTTCCTTCCTCTGGTTCATCTTGCAGGATAACAGGCTGAACTGGATGGACAGATGTCTTTTTCAGCCTTACAAACTATGTTACTATGATTACTATGTGTAGTACTAGATGTATCAGTATTTATAATAGTACTAGGGTTTAAATTATACTGTACAAGTATTATTACTTATGTTTTCATTATTACTAGAATGTTATTTATTCTATTCATTTATATTTTTTTGTAGAAATGATGTAATTGTTGTACTTTTATGTTTTAGGCCTCCCTATGAGCTCATTATTTCTAAGCATAGAGTAATGGAATTGTAAATGGGCCTCTAAAGGCTTTGAGGTCTGCACTATAAGGGAATGGCCTTGCTGTAAAGCTAGGCTCACACATAGCATGCTAGTTGTATTTTCACTGGAATGCCACAAGAAAGTATGCAGGGGACTCTAACCCTAAGTTCACACCTGAGCGTTTTACAGCGCGTTCCTACACGCTGTAAAACGCTCAACAGGCGAAAACCCATGTTTCCCTATGGGCATGGTTCTCACCTGAGCGTTTTACAGCGCGTACAAACGCGCTGTAAAATGCCCTACGCATAAACAAGTACTTGAGATTTTTTGGGGGCGTTTGTTGCGCGTATTGTGATTGACACCACAGTAGTCAGATGTCAGATCTGTTCTGGGATTATGCAATAGTTGAAATTTGCATTGAAATCCTCAACAAAACCCCAAAATAATATATACAAATTTCATACGCTAGTCTTAAAGAAAACCTGTCCCCATGAAATTAAGTGCAATCTGCAGGTAGCATGTTATAGAGCAGGAGAAGCTGCACAGATTGATATATAGTGGGAAAAGATTCAGTGAAACCTGTATTTTACATATGTTAATCTCTGCTCTTTCTGAGCTCAGTTGTACATGGGGGAGGTGTGGTCAGTGATTGATATCATTCTGTGGGTGAATGTGTATAGACAGATAGTTGTCAGTCACTGATAGTTGTGCACGGGGATGTCTGAAGTTCAGAAAAAGCAAAAATATACAGTGCATTCGTAAAGTTTTCAGACCCTTTCCCCTATTTCACATTTTGTTGTACCCTTGTGCTAAAATTTTTAAAAAAATCTAGTTTTTCCCCATCATTCTGTACGCAAGTGAAAACAGAATGTTAAAAATCTTTGCTAATTTATTCAAAAAGAAAGGTTAAGTCTTGTATTGACATAAGTATTCAGACTCTATACTCAGGACATTGAAACCTCTTTGGCAGTAATTACAGCTTCCTTGGGTATGATACCACAAGGTTTGCACACCTGGATTTGGGGATTTTCTGCCACTCTTCTCTGACAGTGCTCTCAAGCTCTGTCAGGTTGGATAGAGACTGTCAGTGGACAGCTATTTTTAGGTCTCTCCAGAGGTGGTCGATTGGGCTCTGGCTAGGCCACTCAAGGACATTCAAAACGTTGCCCCTAAGCCACCCCTGTGTTGTCCTGGCTGTGTGCTTAGGGTTATTGTGGGAGATTTATCAAGACTGACATACCCCTGTGCTGGCATGAGATCTGCCTAATTTATACTTAAATTAGGTCCATCTTTGCCTTGCTGTGCGGCAGGTTCTGAAGTCTACGCCAGCCAGAGGTTGGCGCAGACTTCAGCTTTACCTTAATTCAATTTCTGGCCAACTTTTAGTAAATTTGGAGGGCAGAGTGAAGCCCCTCCTGCTAAGTCCTGACCCTTTGCTCGCTACTACAGAAAAGTGTTGAGAAGCATAAAATATCGCAAATCTTGGTGCACATGTACTTTGCTCCATTAAGCTTTCCTTCCACCCTGACCAGTTACCCTGTCCCAAAAATCACCTCTACCTCATAATCCTGTCACTCCCATGCTTCACTGTATGGATGGTATTGGGAAGGTGATGAGCAGTGTCTGGTTTCCACCAGACATGACGCTTAGAATTGAGGCCAAAAAGTTCAATCCTGGTTTCATCAGACCAGATAATATTGTTTCCCACAGTCTGAGAGTTCTTTAGGTGTTTTTTTTTTTTGCTAATTCCAGGATGGACTTTCAGGTGTCTTTTACTGAGGAGAGGCTTCTTTTTGGCCAGTCTGCCATAAAGCTTAAATTGATAGAGTGCAACAGTGATGGTTAACCTTCTGGAAGTTTCTCCTATCTGCGCACAAGTTTTCTGGAGCTCAGCCAAAGTGACAATTGGGTTCTTGTTCTCGTTCTTCTCTCCCAATTGCTTAGTTTGGCGGGGCGGCTAGCTCTAGAAATAGTCCTGGCTGTTCCAAACTTCTTCCATTTTAGAAGTATGGAGGCCACTGTGTTCTTGGGAACTTTCAGTGCAGCAGAATCTTTTGTATTTCCTTTTCCAGATCTGTGCCTCCATACAATCCTGTCTCTGAACTGTACAGGCAGTTTTTTCCTCCTCATAGCTTTTTTTTTTTGCTCTGATATGCATTGTCAGCAATGAGACCTTTGCTCTGATATGCATTGTCAGCAATGAGACCTTATACAGACAGAAGTGTGTAATTTCCTATTATGTCCAATCAACTGATTTTACCAAAGGTGGACTCCAATCAATGTGTAGAAATATCTCAAAGTACAGTAGAAATGTGAGGCCCCCAGGGCTAAATTTCAAGTGAATACTTTTTAATAAATTAGTAAAAAATTCTAAAATTCTGTGAAAAAGGGAAAGGGTCTGAAGACTTCTCAAATGCATTGTATATCAATCTGCTCAGGTCCTCCTGCTCTATTACATGCTGCCTACAGATTGCACTGCATTTCATGTTGACAGCTTCTCATTAAAGGGGCTTTCCTCTCCCATTAACTGGATCCTATCCTGTAGCCCAATTGAATATAAGGCTCTTATTATATCTTAACCTCCATTCAGATATATGCCTCTGTCTTGCACCTCCATGTAAACTGCTTGGTGGCCACGCTTATGCAATACAGCGGAGACTTCCTGCTTGTGTAGTGGCTGGGATTGCGGGATGCACATAGTAACGTATGCATACCAGTCCATGCCACCTTGCTCCAGTGTCCCAGGTTTCTTTGAACCCTGCTTAACATAGCTGCTTGTTATGATAGGTGAAAGGTCCTTCTGAGCCGATGCTGCTAATGAAGCAGGAAAGCCATAAAAGTGCTGCTTGCCTGTGCTATTAATCTCAAGAAAGGTACCTGTCCTAAAAGAGGCAGGAAGCGCTAAGCTGCGGACCAGGGGCAGTACTTTTAAGGTGAGATGGGACGGCCCATTTAATAAAAATGCACTGAAGTAAGAAGAGTAGGTCTCAATAAAGTAAACAATTTGGCAATGCAAATCTCTATTGCATGAATAAGTTGGTGTAGATAAGTACTAGAATTTCTGCCAGTTTTTGGCATAAATTGTATTGAATCTGTTGGGCAGCATGAGGCCACACTCTTCCCAGTAAACCCCACCCATCTGGTGTAAAAAAAAAAAAAAAAAGGACACAAAATATTTGTGCAAATGTTTTCACTTTTTGACACCACCTCTGGTGCACAGGGTTTAGTATTTCCCCCCATATGTGTGCTCCAA
The DNA here is from genome assembly GCA_033119425.1 of Bufotes viridis. Taxonomy (NCBI): domain Eukaryota; kingdom Metazoa; phylum Chordata; class Amphibia; order Anura; family Bufonidae; genus Bufotes; species Bufotes viridis. The sequence goes on along the minus strand of CM065594.1, from coordinate 100,427,643 downwards.
ACCTAAAGTTGGCTGGGGACCCATTTATAGCTTTTGACATAGGGCCCATCAACTTCAAGCAATATCTGTATTGAAGAGATTAATCCATAAGGTTTACCATGAACCACAATAAACATCTGCATAGGGGTGGGTGGAGAAATTGGCTATTGTCAGAGGGCCCTGTAGTTGGGGGGGCCTTCTTCTTCCTCATGCAGATGATGGGGCTCATCAGTGAAAGACAGCTGAGCTTTTCATCACCAGTTATATCTTTCGTACATATTATATATTTAATCATATAATGCACAGTGCTGTCACAGAATTCCATCCTAACCATTATACATGTCAAGCTATGTGTCATCCTCTTCTGTTTGACATTTGTTTCTGGGAAAGCTAGGTGAAATCCAACATGGCCGATAGGACAACTTCTCAGAGGTTGTCACCTGAATATCAGCTCTGCCTACTTCAAATATGAATTTCTCTCTCACTTTTTAGTGAATGATTGGGAACATTACTATTTAGAACCATACACATTCTGGATGGTCACCTTTTAGAGGTGGCCATATTAGTTCTGTAGCATCTACAGAGTTTTTTTTTTTACACCAATCATTTTATAACTTGTCAACTGTGTCTTTAAGCAAATCATGGAAAGCTAGGTGCTAATGACATTTTTTAGATTCTACTATAGTGCTGGGTAAAAAATATGGGAATGTTTGCTGCTTAATAAAGGCTCGTCTATGTATCAGAGCAGCGGATCTACATAAATGTTATATGAGAGTTTTCATGTAACCGAGGATGGTATGGAGCTGGAGGGGGCGACGGCAAGAGACGAGATGAAGTTCCTTCTGAAGTAATGAGGCATGGACGGAAAATATACCTCTCACATGATGGGATTGAGAAGGCAGGCGGAATAGCTTCATTGTACTGTCAGGAGACATCCATCAATCAATCACCCAGGAGGAAGGAGCGGCGGCGGTGGCTGTTAAGGCGTTTACTCCTGAGTTCTGACACACGCAGGAAGGTGCTGATATGATAGTTTATGATGGGGGCGATCACAACCTGAACTGAGAACACAAGGTTTCATTCTGCTGACGATTATTCAGCTGGAAAGCAGTGATCATGGATTTGGGAGCTATGTCCAGCAGTGACATGTTCCTGGAAGTCAGGCGCACAAATTTGCATTCAGTTACATGAGGAAAGCTGCAAAATATCAATTCTCATTTCCAGATTATTCAATTCAGTTCTGCAAGATGGATCTGGTGCAGCGCCAATCCCAGATGTGATTCCTGCTCTTCAGTCCTTTTACCCCTGCTCTTGTCACATTCGAGTGTGGGAGAGAAACACTACACCGAAGATAGGAGGGAAAGGGGCTGGAATATGGCCTGAAAACTAGGGAAAGGAGATGGACACCTCCTAGTAAAACCCTAATCAAAGTCTTGACTAACTACCAGTATGAACAGACCTCAGAGGTAGGTGAGTTCATACACAGGAATACCTAGTGTCCTAACTCACCCTATAGGAACCTGGAACTAATGTCAGGACTAGGACAACCTGTTCCTCCAAAAGGAAGGACGAACCAGAGTCTCCCTCAGGTCTTAATACAAATGTCAGGGAAATGCAACACACAAAATAGCCCAAACAAAATACAAAAGGGAAAGAAAGCACTTAACTTCAATTGGCTATGGCAGCACCAAGAACTCAGCCTAAATCCACACACTAGCTATCCACAACTCCAAGAGAAATTATAAACCGCATATCAGGAGAAACAACAATAAATAGAGAAGTTTAAATGATCATAATAGCCACACCTGGGGAAAGAAGGTGTGGCAAGCACCAGAAAAAAACACAGACGTCATTTGATCCAAGGGAAAACATGTCAGATCAAACCACGTGTTGCCAGTCTCACAGATCTCCTGGCACCTGTCGCGGGAAGGTCCATGACAGTACCCCCCCCCCCCTTCTTTCTACCAGTGACCTCTGGACACCCAGGACCAACTTTACCCGAATGAGATCTGTGAAATGCTTTCACCAAACGACTGTCATTCACGTTAGATGCTGATACCTACATGCCCTCCTCTGGTCCATAACCACTCCAGTGAACAAAATACTAAAGAGATCTATGAGATCTAAGAGGACTCGAGAGTCAATAATCTTGGCGATCTGGAATTTCAAACTGCCGTCCACCATGACAGGAGTGGGTGGCAAGGGGGACGACTCCAAAGGTTCAACATATCTCTTCAACAAAGATTTGTGAAACACATTATGAATTTTCAGAGCCTGAGGAAGTTCAAGACAAAAAGCTACAGGATTAATAATGGCAGTGATATTATATGGACCAATAAACCTTGGTCCCAACTTCCAAGAAGGAACCTTCAACCTAATATTTCTTGTGTACAGCCACACAAAATCATCCACACTTAGGTCCGGACCATTCATACGTTTCCTGTCAGCCACGCGTTTATACTTGTTGCCCATATTCATCAAGTTATTTTGAATTTTCCACCATATAGAGCACAATGATGATGAAAAACGTTCCTCCTCAGGGATACAGGAAGTATTCTAACCAGAGAATGTGCCAAATTGCGGGTGAAACCCATATTCCCCAAAAAACGGCGACTTACCAATGGACTCCGGTCTATGATTGTTTATGGCAAACTCTGCCAAAGACAAAAACGAGGACCATTCCTCCTGGTTCTCAGAGACAAAACATCTTAAGTAAGTCTCCAGACTCTGATTAGTGCGCTCCGTCTGTCCATTCGTCTTGTACCCCCAGCCGAGTACAGAACACCTTCCAGAATCTGGACAAAAAACTGAGTCTCACGATCCCAGACCACGTCAGAGGGAATACAATGAAGTTGCACAATATTGTCAACAAACACTTGTGCAAGTGTTTTAGCATTAGGTAGGCCAGGCAATGCTGTAAAGTGCACCATTTTACTAAAACGATTAACTACCACCAGAATAACTGTCTTTCCAGACGAATTAGGCAGATCAGTAATAAAATCCATAGACAAGTGTGTCCATTGTCTGGACGGTATGGGCAACGGATGTAGAGATCCAGAAAGTCGAGTATGTGTCACCTTAGCGCGTGCACAGGTACTACAGGCTGACACATAGTCCTCAGCACTCTTATGCAACCCCAGCAACCAGAATCTACGAGAGATGAGGTCGGCAGTGGATCTACTCCCAGGGTGTCCTGTAAGAACTGTACCTCTGGTTTAGTCGTTTAGCCGACTCCAACTAAGCCAGATTTTTGTGATCTGTGAACACCGTGATCAGATGAATCGCCCCTTCCAACCAATGACGCCACTCTTCAAAAGCCAACTTATTTCCAGCAACTCTCTGTTACCCACATCATAATTTCTCTCTGCGGCAGAGAGTTTTTTAAAGAAAAATGAACATTGGTGCCATTTACCAGGTGACGGGCCCCGTGATAAGACTGTTCCTACCCTCACCTCAGACGCGTCAACTTCCACAATGAAAGGTTATGATACATCCGGTTGCGCCAATATAGGGGCAGAAGCGGAGCACTCCTTACCTGCAGAAAAGGATTGCAACGCCGAATCAGACCTCAGTGAAACATCCATCCCTTTCTTAGTCATGTCAGTTAAGGGTTTCACCACTGTCGAATAGTTCTGATTAAATTTTCGGTAATAGTTGGTGAACCTCAAAAACTGCATAAGAGCATTTTCGGGTCGATCCCAGTCCAATACAGCACGGACTTTCTCTGGATCCATTCGAAAACCTGAAGATGACAGCAGGTAGCCCAAGAATTGCACCTCATGTACAGCAAAAACACACTTCTCTAAGTTTACATACAATTTATTATCTCTTAGGATCTCTAACACCTGTATAACGTGACCCTGATTCTCCACGTCTGGAGAATAAATTAGTATGTAAATCCAAATACACGACAACAAACCTCCCCACCAGGTGATGGAAAATGTCATTCACAAAATGCTGGAAAACCGCAGGAGCATTGGTCAACCCAAAAGGCATGACCAGGTTATCAAAGTGACCCTCTGGGGTATTAAAAGCCTTCTTCCATTCATCCCCTTCCTTGATCCTGACCAGATCAGGAATCAAAGGAAGGGCATAAGGATCACAAACAGGAAGGGCGTAAGGCCATGTCTGAGCTCACGGAAATCCAGACATGGCCTAAGAGTTCCGTCTTTTTTTTTAACAAAGAAAAACCCTGCAGCCACTGAAGATTTGGAAGGTCTTATGTGTCCTTTAGCCAAACTCTCAGTAATATACTCTCTCATGGCCGTTCTTTCGGGTCCAGAAAGGTTATACAACCTAGATTTGGGCAATTTAGCTCCAGGAATAAGGTTGATAGGACAATCATATTCCCAATGCGGAGGTAAATCATGGCATCCACTTTCAGAAAATACATAGGCAAAATCAGATATAAAAGAGGGTAATGTTTTAATGGTTAGAGCAGAAAAAGATGTATTCAGACAATTGTCAATGCAATAATCACCCCAATCCAGAATCTGTCTAGCTTGCCAAACGATGGTTGGATTGTGCTTGCTTAACCACGGTAAATCCAGAACCAACGGAGCAGGGAGACCCTCCACCACAAAACAGGAGATTAATTCCTGATGAAAGTCACCTACTCTTAATCGGATGTCATGCACCATCTCAGATAAACACTTCCGAGTTAGAGGTGCAGAATCAATAGTAAAAATGGAAATGTTTTTCTCTAATGAACTTGGAAACAGCCCGTGCATACGGACCAACTGTGCATTAATCAGGTTCACCCCTGCCTCACTGTCGATAAACACCTCAATTCCCACAGTCTTGGACTCTAGAGCCACCTCGGCAGACAGGAGAAATCGTGTACTACCAGTTAAAGACAAATGCACGTTCTCTGACTCTCCTCTCACCCCCCCCAAGAGTCAGATGGGAATTAGACGTCCCCTTTTATTTTTATTTTTGACGCTGAATGCATGGACATACATCGATAAAATGTTCCTTTTGTCCGCAGAAAAAACACACTCCCTTCCTACGACTAATAAGCTTAAAAGCAGATCCAGGAGTAGCTCCCCTTAATTGCATGGGTTCGTCCTCAGACATAAACCCAGGAATATCTTCACCCAAAGTGTCAGAGGAAGACGATACATTATGTGAGTGGGGGCCCCTAGATCTCTCTCTCTCAGGCATCTATCAATGCGTACAGCAAGATACATAGCAGCTTCCAGAGACTCAGGATTCTCACGAAAGGCCAAAGCCTCTCTGATAATCCCTGACAAAACTGACTACGGAGAGCGGGATCGTTCCACTCAGTATCTGTAGCCCAACTCCTCAACTCAGAGCAATAGATCTCAGCAGAACGCACTCCCTGACGAAGGCCATGTAGCCTGGTCTTGGCCAGGGAGGTCCGATCCTGGTCATCATAGATGAGACCCAGAGCTTTAAAAAATTCATCCACTGACCGGAGAGACGGTCAGCAGAGAAAAAGCCCATGACTGAGCTTCCCCTTTAAGCAACAGAATAACTACACCAACTCTCTGAATCTCATCCCCAGATAAGTGTAGACGTAGCCTAAAATACAATTTGCACACCTCCCTAAACAAAATGAAATTATCACTTCCCCCAGAGAATCTGTCCGGGAGGGAAACTTTAGGCTCGAGACAGGCCTGGTAACCACCACCACCACTAGGACCAGCAGCCTGTAGTCTCTGGATCTGCGAGACGGTCTTGCAGAGGTCAGCTACCTCCAAAGACAGCCCCTGCAGCTGTCCGGCCAGTGCAGCAATAGGATCCATGGCTGTACTAAAGCAAGCAAAGAAAATTACGGTTTTGGTGGTTTATAATGTCACGTTCGGGTGTGGGAGGTAAACACCACACCGAACATAGGAGGGAAAGGGGTGAGGTAATATGGCCTGGAAACTAGGGAAAAGAGATGACATCTCTTAGTAAAACCCTAATCAAAGTCCTGACTAACTACCAGTATGAACAGACCCCAGAGGTAGGTGAGTTTATACACAGGAATACCTAGTGTCCAACTCTCCATGAGAGGCGTTTTTCACTGATCACCTCTGCTTTCACTAAAAATCGCAGCATGTTCTATATTGTAAAAAGAAAAAGAAAAGCTGGGCACTCACTGATAGTAGGAAGCAAAGTGAAAACCTTTAATAATATCCAAATCATAAAATATTTACCTAAAAATATAAATGGGATACCCACTAAAATAGGGAACTAAAGGAAATAGTGTATCCGATTCCGACAAACATATGGCTCAAGACAAATAGTGTAGTCCAAAGAATCATTCAAAAACAATAATAACCATGCCAGCTCCAAAAAAATATGTATTCATGAAGTCCTAAAAAAAGTAGAAATGATGAGTTAGATATCCTCACTTAAAGTTTAACCAGCATGTGTCTGGTAGTGAAAGCGGCATCCCGCTATACAAACTGCACAAGCGGCGTCTCGCTGTACAGCATTAACTCCCGCTCCTGGTCACTGTGCCAGAAATCGATCTTAAACTCTCCAACACAGTAGGTAACAGTCTTTCCGGAATTAAGTATGCATAAATCGCCTTGTTCAAGCCAGCGGCTTGCGTTGTATGCTGACCTTTATCCCGATGTCAGTTTGCTTCGCAACCAATGCCGTATCTTCGCACGGGCAGACGGGACCACGTTCAGTGAATCCAGATAGCAATAGTACTGTGTTGGTAACTTTGGAAGTCAGCGATTAATGATGCGCATGGAGTGCCTTGCTTCTTACATAGGGGGAGAGCAGTACCAGACACGTTTCGGGGCTGTAAATGGCCCCTTCCTTAGTGGTCGCCATTCCCCCAAAAACACCCCTTATTCATAGGGGTTTCAAAGTTCTACAAGATCTGCCATAAATAAAAACAAAAGGCTGGAATGGATTAAGTGAATGAGTGACCTGGTTAGAATAAATATCAAAAAGCCCTTATTGGACCGTTTACATAAATGTGTAAAAAAAAAAAAACACTAAGCAATTTCAAAATTACTAAAAAATTTATACAGTTATATATTTCAGACTGTAGTTTCATATGCATCAAAAAACGCAAAAGGTCCTCATGCGATCCTGATGCGTTATTTATGTGATTTTTCCTGCTATTATGTTTTTCTAAAATAAAACTGAGTATCTCAAAAAAGTGTTCAATATAATATCTTTGAACCACTTACATAATTAAAAGTGAACAGCAATAAAAATGAAAATAATAAAAAATAAAGAAAAATAATAAAAAATAATGACAAATAATGGCAAACAAGGGAGAGTATTTCCTTTCTCTATTCAACAGTACTTCTTTGTCTCTTTATAGGTGAGAACAACAATGATGATAATATAAGTGAAGGTTACGCAAATCTATTTATGGCCGATTGGGAGCAGCAACATATTGCTCCCAAATTGGGGACAGACTTGGTGCTATGGCAAAGATATATTGATGAGGTTTTTTTTTATTTGGCAAGCAGGAAGAGAAAAATTGGATACATTTTTGGAGCATATCAATTCTAGAGATTGGAATCTTAAATTTTCAGGTACTACGAGCCAAAACGCATTGGAATTTTTAGATATATGTATCACTGTTCAAGATATTGTGCGTTCTTCACTTAGCCCTGGCCCCATAGAAGTAAATCAGGCTTGCTTGAAAATTGGAAGGCATCAGGATGCAATGCGTTTTTCACTGATTGGCGCTAGAAGATGTAGATTGTTATTTTTCAGTTTTTCTTCACGTGCGTGAAAAACGCAACAAAAACTGATTGCACCTACAAGGAAAAAATGAAACACTAAACACAATTGCAGAAAAAACTGATTCAGCTTGTGTGTAAAACCATCAGTTTTTCTTGGAATAGACTGACTCATTTTGTATCACTTGTGTGAAATAAGCCTAATACAACCTATAACTGAGATGTGATGCAGTGGAGGTCCACAAGGGGGCGAAGCTATGGTACTCATCCTGAGTATCCCTCCTCTCTGCTCCCAGACACTGGGGAGGGTCATTTAACATTTAAGTTTTTATGTCAGTTTTAAGTCTGGCTTTGCCTGCACCAAATTTATGAACCTTAATAATATATGTGCGTCAGTGAAATGTGGTTTACAACTTCAGGTGCAAAAGTAGACCAGGGTTTTGCCTGGCATGAGATTTTTTAGACTTTTCGAAAAGTCAATTAGTAAAAGTGCGGTAATCCCGGTCTAATCTGGAGTTTCCATCTAGAAAATGAAACTCATGCAGAATTGAGATAGAGACCAAATGTTGCAAAAAAAAAAAAAAACAAAGCAAAAAGTCTTAAAAACGCCATCTGTGACATTTTTAGACCAGAAAACAGGCGTACCATAGTTCATAAATGAGCCCTTGGGACTGCAGATCACACTCCGCTCCAAATCTGAAATTAGCGAATGCCAAAAGAGATTTGATGTTCATCCAAAACTGATTTTGATTAGTAAGACTGACTTTAATTGGTAATTTTAGTTTTTGGAGGAAAAAAAAGCTGATTTTTAATTTCTAAAAAAAATCTTCATATTCAATGCTGAAATTTCTGCAACTAAAAAGTATATTCCGTTCATGCAAATGGGGTTGTTTCTGAAATGGGTACATGGATCTTTGCAAAGCCCCACTGAAATCAAAAGGACTGTGGTAGAAACATCTGTATTGTGTATTACTAATAATATTTTTATGCTTTTTATTTTCATCTTTATTTAATGAATAACATTTTTATTTATATTATATATTATTATTTCTATTTTTTTATAGTTTTTTTTATTATTTCTATCAGTTTTCTCAATTTTTACAGGCTATGTAATTGCATTGGATTTGTACAGTTTTATTTTGTAATGTTTATTGCGATATTTTACATGTTAATTTTGTTTATTTTTTATAATTGCTATAATTTATATTAATAATTAATACATCATATGACTGCATCTAGGAGTAAATACCCTCATATGGGTTGATTTGAATATTTTTTGTGGCAATTTTCTGCACGGTTTTTTTACTCTTTTTGTGCACATGCAGTTCTTGGTACATTTTTTTACAGAAAAAATGCCAAAAATGCTAGTCCCAGATGAAAGCTGAAATTTGATTTTTAAAGCAATGGCATTTCCTTTTCTATAGGGAAAAATACCTGAAAAAAACTGCATCCACACATTTGTTTAAAAAAACAAAAAGAACTTCCATAAAAACACATGTGGAAAGTATAACCCTAGGTACACACCTAAGCGTTTTACAGCGCGTTCAAATGCGCTGTTAAACGCACAACATGTGAAAAGCCATGCTTCCCTATGGGCATGGTTCACATTTGGGCGTTTTACAGCGCGTTTGAACGCGCTGTAAAACGCCCCACGCCCAAACAAGTACATGAGCTTCTTTGGGGCGTTTTAACGCGCCTATGGACAATGATGCCATAGGGGAGAATCACTGAGTCGCGCGTATGACGCGCGTTTCTTAGTTACAAAAACGCGCATCCAAAAACGCGCGTAAAACGCGCGTCATACGCGCGATTCAGAAACGCCTAGGTGTGTTCCAAGCCTAAGAGTTTTTTGGCGCTGATTTTGGAGAATTTCCACCTCAAACCACCCTCCCATTAATTTCAATGGGAATCAGCACTTGCTTTTTTTTTGGAAAAAAGAAGCAGCATGTCCTATTTTGGGGCAGAATCCATGCTGAATGTACTATTGAAATGAATGGGAAGCTTAAAAAAACAGCTCCGTACATGTCTTCTTGTTTTTTGTATGGTTTTTGGCAGAGATCCACATAAAAAAGCTGCATATAAAACTCGTAAAAAAATTATGCTCTGAAAAAAATATGCATTTAATGTCTAAATTACAAGTTGTGCTGAAACGTTCCCCATAAAACTATATGGCCTCTTTCACACGAGCGTGTCCGGATTAGGTCCGGATGCGATGCGGATGCGTTCAGTGAAAACTGTGCGATTTCACAGGCAAAGCCATTCAGTTTTGCCTGCGATTGCGTTCAGTTGTTCAGTTTTTTCCGTGCGGGTGCAATGCGTTTTGATGCGTTTTTCACGCTCGTGATAAAAAACTGAAGGTTTACAAACAACATCTCCTAGCAACCATCAGTGCAAAACGCAACGCACCCACACTTGCTTGCGGATTCAATGTGTTTTTCACGCACCCCTATTCACTTCTATGGGGCTAGGGCTGTGTGAAAAACGCAGAATATAGAAAATGCTGCGACTTTAAGGCAACGCACAAGTGATGCGTGAAAAAAAAAACGCTCATGTACACAGACCCATTGAAATGAATGGGTCAGGATTCAGTGCGGGTGCAATGCGTTCATATCACGCATTGCACCCGCGCGGAAAACTCGCCCGTGTGAAAGGGGCCTATATCAATCCGCTGAGCTCCTCCTGCTCTATCACATGCTGTATTCAGCTTGCACTGCATTTTGTGGTGATACGTCCTCATTAAGGAGTATGTTACCTAGTGGGGTCATCACAACCATGGACCAGATCTCAGTCAGGACTTTCACCCTCCTTACCTATGAACTGCTCTAATGTTTACTTCTACAACTCTTTTCTCCTCTTCTCATATTGTTTTATATTACTTCTCTCCATTTACCACCTTTTGTGTATAAATATGTGAAACACTCGTTCACCGGGTAATACAGCGTTGGTGTGGCCAACTAAATAAGGCCACTTTCACGTGTTTGGTGCGGATCAGTCATGGATCTGCACAAACGCATCCGTTCAGATAATACAGCTGTCTGCATCTGTTCAGAACAGAACCATTTTGTTTTATCTTTAACATAGCCAAAACGGATCCGTCTTGAACACCATTGAAAGTCAATGGGGGAGGCGGATCCGTTTTCTATTCTGCCATATTGTGTCAGTGAAAACGGATCCGTCCCCATTGACTTACATTGTGTGTCAGGACGCATCCGTTTGGCTCAGTTTCGTCAAACGGACAGCAAAACGCTGCAAGCAGCGTTTTGGTGTCCGCCTCCAAAGCAGAATGGAGGCGGAACGGAGCTAAACTGATGCATTCTGAGCGGATCCTTATCCATTCAGAATGCATTAAGGGAAAAACTGATCCGTTTTGGACCGCTTGTGAGAGCCCTGAACGGATCTCACAAACGGAAAGCCAAAACGCGAGTGTGAAAGTAGACTAATTGTTTGTGGGCAGCAGATGTGCCATCTAAACAGCACTCTGCTGCCAGAAAACAATGAGTCTGTATGGGGACGAGTGATGGCATTAACTAAGGGGCTCCTACAGGGCCCAAACTCGGAAGTGGCCCACCGAGGAGGAAGACTGAAAGATTTTATTGTCTGGACCCCCTCAACAGCATTATACAATGACATTATATACAGTGACAGTATATACAGTGACATGACATACAGTATGTACGTGTAGGAAATGGAAGGAGCGCCTGCTGGGCCTTGTCTGAGAGAGTGATCTGAGAGGGTTGCACTAGAGAAGATGGTTGCTGGGGGGAGGAGGCATTAAAAAATTTGCCGAGGGGACCCAGTCACTTGCCATTAGCAATCGCTTCTCCCCATACTGTGAAGGAGATCACTGCATGTCAACTCCACTGACGACCAAGTGATTCTCGGGATAGAATGCTTCGTTCTTGATAATCATCTGCTCTATTGAGCAGTGTGAAAGGGCAAGATAAGACAATCCTCTTTATTACCATTTCTAATGAAGAAATATAAAAAGAGTTCTCTGGGAATTAAGAAAATGAAAATACTTAAATACTAATTTATTATAAATATATTCCCAAATACCTTTCATTAGTTATAATGGCTTGTTTTGTCTACAGAGCAATCATCAGGGAAAATAAAATGGTCGCCGTCCTATTAGTACACACAAAACCTGTCCTAATCACACTGCAGGACAAGTTAGTTCACAACACTGAGCTAAAGAGCTGCCTCATCCTCCTCTCCTACTTGTCAGGGATTATGATCCTGAATACAGTTTAATGTGATCTTCAGCTGAATCTCTGTGGGAATGGAGAGCATCAAGAGACATGAAGTACAGCGAGGACGAACAGAATAGAGTGTGGTAATGTGAGGCTGTGGTAAATGTAGCTGACTGCATACAATTAGCACATTAGCCACACTCCCACCAGTCCGTCCTGTCTCCTCATGAACTCCATTCCTACAGAGATTCAGCTGAATATCTTCAGCTGAATATCTTATCAGCTGTATTCAGGATCATAGTCCCTGACAAGTAGAACAGAGAAGAAGCTGAGGCAGCTCTTTAGCTCAGTGTTGGGAAGTAACTTGTCCTCTCATGTGATTAAGACAGGTTTTGTCTGTACTAATAGTACGGCGGCCATTTCCCCCCCCCCCCCCCCCCCTGATGATTGCTCCCTAGACAAAACAAGCCATTATAACTAATGAAAGGTATTTGAGAATACATTTATAAGAAATATTTAAGTATTTTCAGTTATTTTATTTTCTTAATTCCCAGAGAACCACTTTAAGCAGTCTCAAAACTTTGCTATTTAGTCATTAAAAGGTATCAACTACAGAGGACTCTCAGGCCCTGATTTATCATGCCCTTACTTTAGAATTCTATCTTCAAGAAGTTACAAAGTGGGGTTTTTGCGACTTCTTTGCACTCACTTGGGCAAATTTTTGTGCCTTTTTACGCCACTTACTCCTGTTTTGAAATATGGGTGGGACAGTGGGTGTGGCTAGCTATGCTAATGTGTTTCACTCTAGATTGATCATTGAGACTTTTTTTAAAAGTCACCAAAAAAAGTCACAATCCCACTCCAGTAGGAAGGTGGAGTGGCTTTTCTAGACAAAAGTGTTACCCTGGTTTCACACCTGAGCGTTTCTGAGACGCGCGTTTTACGCGCGTTTTTGTTGCGCATATTACAGCGCATTTTTGCAAATAGGAAACGCACGTCATACGCGTGTTCATGACTCTGGAGACCAATTAAAAAAAGGCATATCTACACTTAATGCGCGTTTTATGCGCGTTCCCATTGAAGTCTATGGGTGCAAACGCGCGACAAAACGCCCCAAAGAAGCTCAAGAACTTTTTTGAGCGTAGGGCGTTTTACAGCGCGTTCAAACGCGCTGTAAAACGCTCAAGTGAGAACCAGGCCCATAGGGAAGCATTGGTTTTCATGTGTTGAGCATTTACAGCGCGTTTGAATGCGCTGTAAAACGCTCAGGTGTGAACTGAGGGTTAGGTTTAGGCCTCATGTACACAGCCATTGCCGTGGCCGTATTGTGGCCCGCATACAGCTGGTCCACAATACATGGGCAGTGGCCGTGTGCACCCCGTTCACATGTTCTATTTTTTTATGGTGCGGACGAATCACGAACCCTTTCCGTTGAATGGGTCTCGATCCGTCCTGGTCGCCGCACGGATGTTGCCCGTGCATTGGGGACAGCAAATTGCTGTCCCCAATGCACGGAACGGCCGCACATCGGCCGTGTGCATGAGGCCTTAAGGTTAAACTATTTGATAATTGTGGCATAAAGTGCACCAACACAGACTCAAGCAAAACTGACTTCAAATACTCCCCTTGTGATAAATTCCCACCCCAATTTTTGGCTTCAAACTTGATACTGTATACTGCAACTTCACCTTCTGCTAAACAGCTTATATCTGGCCTGATGATGACCCTTCACTACCACCAGTTCACACCAGTTATTTATGAACCGCCCTCCCTCCAGTCCTGATTGCCTTTCCATCATAAAAATTTAAAGGTCCAGGCCCTGAAATCTGATATGAAAAAATGGGATTTCCAAAGACTAAGATTGTGTTTTTTCCAGTCATTGATACAAAATCTTATTTTTTAATATCACAGGCAATGTACTTACAGTGACCCAGCATGTGTTATAGTCTGGTGTCTGCACAAAATTATCCTCTTAAATTCTATTCACTGATTTTGCAATGTGCTTTCCTGTACAGGTGACAGAAGCTGGGTGACAACCATTAGGAGCATCTGTAACAGGGCACATTGGTTCAACCCAACAAACCTTGAGGAATGGAATCTGAATGCGTTATACCCCTTCCATCCACCTCCTCCCTGATCCTCATCTAAGGCTATGCCTGTGGCAGTCTTCACTACATTTTTTGCATTCTATTCATAAATATGGGGTACAGCTCCGGGCGGGGTTCTTCTAGACGGGAAATACTGCGGTGAACAGATCTTTGACACAGAGATTACATGCAATACATAGTAAGATGAAACCACGAATATTTGCAGAGGAATCAATATAATAGATTGTACGATTGAAAGTAATGAGACCCATCCCCATTTGTCCTGAAGCGATGAGGCCAACCAGTATCCTTATTAAATATGTTGGAACAATATATGTGGCTTACAGAGGCCCTGCAACATAATTTCTGTACCATATCCTCATCGAAATCCACAATTTCTAATTGCAGATTATGGAGGTGTTTAGACGCAGTTATTCCCGCAGATCTCTCTCTTCCATTGAAAAGGTTGAAATCCGCAGCTAAAATCGAAAACATAATTGACATGCTACGGATTTGGGAATCCACATGGCAGGTCACTTTCAGCACAGAAAAAATCCGCAAAGTGTAAATGAAATTTCTGCAATCTGATACACTATGCTGGTACTGTACTATGCCGCATTTTTTTGCATGGGAATCCGCGCAGAAGAGCCATGCACATCACGCAATATGTGCAGGCGGCTTAAATTGGAGCTTCACGGCAGAAATTGCAACAGGGTGCAACTTTTTAAAAGGCACCATTGAAATTATTTGTCCCGGCAAGTACTTATGTTACAAATAGAACATCCAGGACCATGCAGAATCAAGACCGGGTAAATATAAAAGTTGTTTCTCCCAACCCAGTTCCAGCCTCCGGGGGGACTATTTCTCTTTAATGCAGGGCTCCTTTAACTTCAGTGTTCATAAAAAGCCCAATAATAATGTAACAGGTCACAAACTGCTAACTGTACACCCAGCAAAAAATCCCACCAGGCTGCTACTAGCAAAACATTTAAAGGTATATTTTTACCTTTTTATATGATGCAGATATATGACTGCCAGAGCAGTCATAGTTTTTTAGTGCTCTTTTTCAGCATTTTTAGTATTCTTTTTTGGAGAGAAAAAAAGCCACAGAAACTACCTGGCCAAAATAAATTGTTGCAGCTATTCTGGCGTATTTTTTTTTGTAAAAACACCAGTGCCAAATTCATGTGTGATGCGTGTAAGTGCACATCTGGCCACAATTCCAGTATTCTGTTCCAGCATATGTTAGACACTGCCGTCGCCCGATGGATACTTTTTTACGGATTCTGCTCCTTCTGAAAACCTCAGCTGCAGATGTGCACCTAGCCTAAGGACCCTAATGACTATACAGTAGTTGATACCCAGTAATCCTCCAGTGTATAGGAGCCAGGAATAACTTACATTCCATTGTCACAAACACAAAGAATAAAAAAAAAACACCCCGAAATAAACAGGCGCTAAGGCTGTAACTTGTACCTGTCCTCCATTGTGCTAATTACCGATAACTTGATGCAAGGGCACCACTTAGTGGACAGTTTAGTACTGCAGTAGTTTCAGATGCTTTTGAATCCACTTGGCTTTGGTTTCTATTAGGTCCCACGATAGTATCCATTTTGCGCTCCACAAATTGCAGATCCAGATGTGGTCCGTGTGCTGTCCACATTTTATTTGCGGACCATTTTGTGGGCCCAGTCAATCTTTTTGTGGTAGGACATATGGATGCAGAAAGCACACAGATAATAAATAAATGTGCTTCCGCATCCGTGTTTCCATTCTGCACAGAAATATCATATAGGATATGCAGCAAAATCTGGACCACAGACCCACTGAAGTCAATGGGTCCACAAAAAATGCTGATGCAACACAGACACCATCCGTATTTTGCAGATCCTTGATTTCTGGACAGCAAAACAGATACGGCGATGTACACAGGGCCCTAGACGCATCCACACTCTATTAAGAGGGGGAGACAGCTGAATTCTGTATTATAAGGCCTATTGCACATGACTGTATGGCTTTTTCAGTGTTTGGCAGTCCGCATAAGGACATATCTTCATGAAGTACAACCAACGGATGAGAGAGGACATGGATGAAGGTAATGGGTGTGTTACAGTATTGGGTGTGGAACCACTATGTTAACCAACACATTTGGCTTGGGGTTAGGGCTCATGCACATGACCGTTGTTTTAGTCCGCATTTGATCCACATTTTTTGCGGCACGGATGCGGACCCATTCACTTCAATGGGGCAGCAAAAGATTCGGACAGCACACAGTGTGCACTGTATGTCCGTTCCACAGCATCTGCAAAAAAAAGAGAAGTCCCATTCTTGTTCATATTAAGCTAGTATCCGTGTTTTGTGGTTTTGGAATTTGCGGACCTTAAAAACGTCTATGACCGTGTTAAAGAGCCCTTAAACCTAAGGGTGTTATTCTGGCAGTCCCCTGGTATTCACCCTTTAACCAATGTAAATGGATCTGGACTTCGCTGTAGGGAGCCACCAGGCCACTAACTCCTGGAATAGTCTCTGTGTGGTTAACATCTGACCCACAGGAGTCAGAGACACCTATGCGAAACACCGAAGGGACAGGAAAAATCATAGTCAGGGACAGGCTGAGGTATGCAATACGGTAATAGGTCCGAGGTCAAGGCAGGCAGCGAAGAGTCAATACAATAAACAGTCAGGCAGTGAAGGGTCAAAAACTGGTCATGGGCAGAGGTCGGTACACAGTCAGACAACAGGATACTGCACACCTAGCAGGAACTTAGCAGGCTAAAAGACTTATTGTTCAGGCACCTTCCCAGTGAAGAAGGTGCCTTAAATACCCCAAAGTCGTCAGCCATTGGGTGGTGAAAATTAGGGTTTGCACATACTTACCCTTTAAGAGCTGAGGGAGCAAGTGGACATCCCACAGGTACAGGAAGAGAGGCATTGCCAGAAAACAGGTCGCTGATTACATGGAGGAACAGAGGCAGCCTGGTGCCTGGTTCTGTCTGGATGAAGACTGCTGGAGGCAGGTCCAGACCAAAGGGCAAGTAAAACAGAACACTGGCAGCTCAAAGTCATTGCTGTAACAGTGTGGGAAACAAGGTTTCTATACATTTCCATAAGAGTTCATTTTATTCTGTTCTGAGAAACCATCTAATCCCTTTTTAAGCCATTTTCTATTTCTACGTGCCAGTTATCATTTTGCTTGCTCTTCCTTTTACCTTTTCTAACTCCAAGGGATCCTTTCCATGAAATGATGCCTGGAACTCAATTTAATATTACAAATAAGGTCACACCAATGATTTATAAAGTTATAGAGATTAGCAAACTGATTCTAATTGGATTAAGTGGGAGTTTTCAAAAAAATTTGGATTCTTTCTAGTGAATCCAAAACTTTTGCAATTCCTTTTGGTTGAATCACTCAAAATGACATTCACCATTTTACATATGAGAAGACAGCAAAGTAGGGCAGGGAACAAAAAGAAGGAGGATTACATGACCCTGGGAAGCGCCCTGGCTTGCCCATAATGCCTTGCAGTGAGCCTCAGCCATGCAGGGGGTCTAAACCAACAGATATCACAAGCACTATGCTTGGGTTCATCCAGCGAAGGAGTCATCTATATACTTATTGACTTGAGCTCTTTCAGCGCTGGAGCCCTCCACTTACTTACTAGGGCCTTTCCAGGGCCACTTTCCTATTTAGTTCATTCCAGCAACAGTATCATCCACTTACTGACTTCCTTGGGCTCCTCCAGTGTCACAACTTAGGGTACTTTCACACTTGCGTTGGTGTGGATCCGTCTGTTTATTTGATCTGCACCTATAATGCAAACGTTTGTATCTTTTCAGAACGGATCCGTTTGCATTACATTGAAAGTCAATGGGGAAAGGATCCGTTTTCAAATGCACCATATTGTGTCATTGAAAACGGATCCGTCCCCATTGACTTACATTGTAATTCAAAACTGATCCATTAGGCTCCGCCTCTTCAGACGGACACTAAAATGCTGCATGCTGCGTTTTGGTGTCCGCCTCCAAAACAGAATAGAAGCGGAACGGAGCCTAACTGATGCATTCTGAACGGATCCTTATCCATTCAGAATGCATTGGGGCTTAACTGATCCGTTTTGGACCGTTTGTGAGAGCCCTGAAACGGATCTCACAAACGGAATCCAAAACGCTAGTGTGAAAGTACCCTTAAGCCCCTTTCACACGGGCGAGTTTTCCGCGCGGGTGCAATGCGTGAGGAGGACGCATTGCACCCGCACTGAATCCGGACCCATTCATTTCTATGGGGCTGTGCACATGAGCGGTGATTTTCACGCATCACTTCTGCGTTGCGTGAAAATCGCAGCATGTTCTATATTCTGCGTTTTCACGCAACGCAGGCCCCATAGAAGTGAATGGGGATGCGGAAAATCGCAAGCATCCGCAACTGCGCGGATGCGCTGCGATTTTCCCGCATTGTTGCTTAGCAACGGGACTCAATCTCTATTATTTCCCTTATAACATGGTTATAAGGGAAATAATAGCATTCTTAATAAAGAATGCATTGTTAAATGATGAGGAAGGGGTTAAAAATAATAAAAGTTAACTTACGTTAGCCACTTGATCGCGTAGTCGCGATCTGTCCTCTCTTTCCCTGCAGCATCTATGATCTAAAGGACCTGTGATGACGTCACATCACATGGCCCAATCACATGCTCCATCACTATGGTGATGGAGCATGTGATTGGTCCATGTGACCATGTGACATCATCCAAGGTCCTTAAACACTATCCTCAGGCTGTGGATAGTGGTTAAGGACCTTGGATGATGTCACATGGTCACATGGATGGAGCAGGTGATTGGGCCATGTGATGCTGTGACATCATCACAGGTCCTTTACATCTTTCAAGCTAACGGAGAGGAGGCCGGGCTTCGCGATCAAATGGAACAGGTAAGTAATTATTAGTTTATTATTTTAACTCATTCTGCACCAGTTTAAACATTAGGGAGATGGCCAAGGGTATTATTTTACATTATAACTATGTTATAATGTGAAATAATACCAGCGGGACAATTTCTGACCCAAACATGCACTTCTGTGAAGAAGTGCAGGTTCGGGTCTGGGTACCAAAAGTGCCGATTTTTCTCCCGCACGTGCAAAACGCATGACAGCGCTTTGCACTCGCAGGGAAAAATCGCGGCGATTCCCGCAACGCACCCGCACTGTTTGACGGAGTGCACCCGCAACGCCCGTCTGAAAGAGGCCTTACTTAACCGCTTCCCGACCGCCGAACGCACGGATGCGTCCAGGCGGCGGCAAGTTTGTTCCTCCTGGACGCATCCGTGCGTCATCTCGCGAGAGCCGAGATCTGCTGTGAACGCGCACGCGCACGCAGCGCTCACAGCAGAGCGCGGCTCTGCAGTTAAGCTACAGCCTGCCAGCGATGATCAATCGCTGGCAGGCTGTAAATGTAAAATAAATGAGATCAAAGTGGTATATCAGATGCTGTGTTGCTAACAGCGCCTGATATACTTAATACCTGGTCCTCTGGTGGTCCCATTTACTGGGATCGACCACCAGAGGACCAGGTAACAATGTAAAGTTGCACCAAACACTACACTAACCCCACCCCCACCCCCTCACTTTATAACCACTATTAACCCCTTGTTAACCCCTGATCACCCCATATAGACTCCCTGATCACCCCCTGTCACTGATCACCCCCTGTAAGGCTCTATTCACATGTCCATATGTGTTTTGCGGTTCCGCTGGATCCACAGATCCGTGCCACGGATCCGCAGCGCGATCCGCAAAACACGGACACCGTCAATGTGCTTTCCGCATTTTGCAGATCCGCACATTGCCAGAACTATATAGAAAATGCTTTTCTTGTCCGCAACTGCGGACAAGAAAAGGGCATGTTCTATATTTTTATGGAACGGAAATGCAGACTCGTAAGTGCGGATCCGCAATTCTGATCCGAGCGGGACAAAGTCTGTCCCCATAGAAATGAATGGGTCCGCAACTCCGCTCCGCAAACAGAATTTCGGACGTGTGAATGGGGCATAAGGGTCCCTTATCACCGCCAGTTAGTTAGCTACTTGTTAGGTAGCTAGCGCCCAGCCCACCGCACCGCAGTCACTGATTTGGCAGAGATTTTTTCATCCACATTGATCGATGCGAATGAAAAATCTGTGCCGCTTCATTTTTTTTTTTCAGCCCAGAGGCTGAACGGAAAAATCTCATTACCCGTATGCTCAATATACGGAGAATCGCAGAAACTCCTAATGCTGGCCATACGTGTAATGATTATGGAGACCCTCAAATGCCAGGGCAGTACAAAACCTCACATGTGACCCCATTTTGGAAAGAAGACACCCCAAGGTATTCCGTGAGGGGTATGGGGAGTTCATGTAAAATTTTATTTTTGTCACAAGTTAGTGGAATATGAGACTTTGTAAAAAAAAAAAAAATCTATTTCCGCTAACTTGTGCCAAAATTTTTTTTTCTGTGAACTCGCCATACCCCTCACAGAATACCTTGGGGTGTCTTCTTTCCACAATGGGGTCACTTGTGGGGTATTTATACTGCCCTGGCATTTTAGGGGTCCTAAAGCGTGAGAATCCAAATGCGTAAAAATGCCCTGTGAAATACTAAAGGTACTCATTGGTTTAGGCCCCTTTGCATCTTGGCTGCAAAAGTGGCACACATGTGGTATCGCCGTACTCAGGAGAAGTAGGGCAATGTTTAGGGTGTATTTTTACATATACCCATGCTGGGTGAGAGAAATATCTCTGTAAATGACAACTTTTAAATTTTTTTATACAAAGTTGTCAATTTACAGCGATATTTCTCACACAAAGTATGGGTATATGTAAAAATACACCCTAAAACACATTGCCCTACTTCTCCTGAGTACGGCGATACCACATGAGTGACACTTTTTGCAGCCTGGGTGCGCAAAGGGGCCCAAATTCCAATGAGTACCTTTAGCTTTTACATGGCTGCTCACAATTTAGCCCCGCCCAAAATGCCAGAACAGTACAAACACCCCACATGTGACCCCATTTTGGAAAGAAGACACCCCAAGGTATTCGCTGAGGGGCATAGTGAGTCCATGAAAATGTAACTTTTTGTCAAAAGTTAGCAGAAAGGGAGACTTTTTGAGAAAAACAATAAAAATCAATTTCCGCTAACTTGTGCCAAAAAATCTTCTGTGAACTCGCCATGCCCCTCATGGAATACCTTGGGGTGTCTTCTTTCCAAAATGGGGTCACATGTGGGGTATTTATACTGCCCTGGCAATTTAGGGGACCTAAAGCGTGAGAAGAAAAATGCATAAAAATGCTCTCCTAAAAGGTACTCATTGGTTTTAGGCCCTTTGCACATCTTGGCTGCAAAAGTGCACACATGTAGTATCGCGACTCAGAGAAGTAGGGCAATGTGTTTGGGGTGTATTTACATATACCCATACTGGGTGAGAGAATATCTCTGTAAATTGACAACTTTGTATAAATTTTTTAAAAAGTTGTCATTTACAGAGATATTTCTCACACCCAGTATGGGTATATGTAAAAATACACCCCAAAGCACATTGCCCTACTTCTCCTGAGTACGGCGATACCACATGAGTGACACTTTTTGCAGCCAAGATGCGCAAAGGGACCCAAATTCCAATGAGTACCTTTAGGATTTCACAGGGCATTTTTACTCATTTTGGATTCTCACGCTTTAGGGCCCCTAAAATGCCAGGGCAGTATAAATACCCCACAAGTGACCCCATTTTAGAAAGAAGACACCCCAAGGTATTCTGTGAGGGGCATGGCAAGTTCACAGAAATTTATTTTTTTGGCACAAGTTAGCGGAAATTGATATTTTTTTTTTTTTTTTTACAAAGTCTCATATTTCACTAACTTGTGACAAAAATAAAATTTTACATAAACTCACCATACCCTCACAGAATACCTTGGGGTGTCTTCTTTCTAAAATGGGGTCACATGTGGGGTATTTATACTGTCCTGGCATTTTAGGGGCCCCTAAAGCGTGAGAAGAAGTCTGGAATCCAAATGCGTAAAAATGCCCTGTGAAATCCTAAAGGTACTCATTGAATTTAGGCCTTTGCATCCAGGCTGCAAAGTCACTCATGTAGTATCGCCGTACTAGGAGAAGTAGGGCAATGTGTTTGGGGTGTATTTTTATATATACCCATACTTTGTGTGAGAAATATCGCTGTAATCGACAACTTTTTAAATTTTTTAAACAAAGTTGTCAGTTTACAGAGATATTTCTCTCACCCAACATGGGTATATGTAAAAATACACCCTAAAACACATTGCCCTACTTCTCCTGAGTACGGCAATACCACATGAGTGACACTTTTTGCAGCCTGGGTGCGCAAAGGGCCCAAATTCCAACGAGTACCTTTAGCTTTTACATGGCTGCTCACAATTTAGCCCCGCCCAAAATGCCAGAACAGTAAACACACCCCACAAGTGACCCTATTTCGAAAGTAGACACTCCAAGGTATTCACTGAGGGGCATAGTGAGTCGTGGAGATTTCATTTTTTTGCCAGAAGTTAGCAGAAATGGAAACTTTATTATTTTTATTTTTTCCTCAGAAAGTGTCATTTTCCGCTAACTTGTGAAAAAAATGAAATGATACATGAACTCACCATGCCCCTCCATGAATACTTTGGGGTGTCTTCTTTCTAAAATGGTGTGATTTGGGGGTATTTATACTATCCTGACATTCTAGCACCTGAAGAAACATGACAGGTGCTCAGAAAGTCAGAGCTGCTTCAAAATGCAGAAATTCACTTTTTTGCACCATAGTTTGTAAACGCTATAACTTTTACCCAAACCAATAAATATACACTTATTGTATTTTTTTTTATCAAAGACATGTAGAACAATAAATTTTGCGAAAAATTTATATAGAAATGTAGTTTTTAAAAAAAAAATTACAACAGAAAGTGAAAAATGACATTTTTTTGCAAAAATTTCGGTAATTTTTGATTAATAGCAAAAAAAGTAAAAACGTCAGCAACAATGAAATACCACCAAATGAAAGCTCTATTAGTGAGAAGAAAAGGAGGTAAAATTCATTTGGGTGGTAAGTTGCATGACGGAGCAATAAACGGGTAAAGTAGTGTAGTGCAGAATTGTAAAAAGTGGCCTGGTCATTAAGGGTGTTTAAGCTAGGGGGGCTGAAGTGGTTAAAGAGGACCTTTCACTGGTCCACAGTTTATCAGTTAAAGCTATGTACATGGAGAGCGGCACCCAGGGATGTCCCTGCACTTACTTGTATCCCTGGGTGCCGCTCCGTTCGTCCTCTGTAGCCCCTGGCACCGGCGCTCCTGCTGCTGTAATTTTGCCTGGGGTGGAGACTGAATATGAGCTGAGTGCTGCGATTGGCCAGCGCTCCAGCCCTGGGAGAAGGAGACGCCCAGGGCAGAAGAAGAAGTTTCCGCCCCAGGCAAAATTACAGCAGCAGGAGCGCCGGTACCGGGGGCTACAGAGGACGAACGGAGCGGCACCCAGGGATACAAGTAAGTGCAGGGACATCCCTGGGTGCCGCTCTCCATGTACATAGCTTTAACTGATAAACTGTGGACCAGTGAAAGGTCCTCTTTAAGTGTATACTTCCAGGTCCCTGTAAAAGACAACGGGTGTGGACCCACTGTACCAACTAACTGGTTTGATTTTGGGCTATTCCTGAGGGCACTGTCCTGCTGGTCGCCTGGTTTCCCTTTAACCCCTATAACTGGACCGGGTCTTCGCGGCAGGGCACCAAGCCACTACTTCTTAGAATATTCCCGACGTGGTTGGCCCACAAGGTCTGAGACACTGGTGGAGAACTACAAGGAATCAGGCAATACTCATAATCAGGGAACAGGCTGAGGTTAGGGCAGGCATAGTGCATGCAAATCTGAATACAGAAGTGTCAGAACTGTGAAAAGGCACGGGTCAGGTCAGGTGGCAGAGAATCTGAGTCCAGGAGACGTGCAGACATTGATATACAGGCAAACAAATGGATATAGCTCTTTTACTGGCTCAAGCAAACACTAAAGGAAATCGGCAGGTATAGCAGCAGCTGATTAGCCATTGGACACAGATATGCAGCTTCTCACAGAGCAGGAGAAGATTAACCCTTGCTTTGTTGGTGCCTGAAGTTCAAAGTTAAAAGTTCTAATACACATTGGACGACCTAGCCTGTTGCCAGAGTGCTGGAACTATGACAGACGGTGAGTGGAGCAGCAATCGTGGCTGTGGGACAGCAGCACTCACAGGCCCCCAGCACAACAGTCCCTTCCAGTACCGGAGTCCTCCACTTACTTGGGTCCTTCCAGTACGAGTGTCCTCTTGTTATGTACATATTTGGGCCCTTCCAGCACCATGGTCCTCCATTTACTTACTTACTTGGTCCCTTCCAGTGTCAGATTCCTCCACTTACTAATTTTGGGACTGTCCAGCATCGGGGTTATCTGTATATTTACTTATTTGAGTCATTCCAGTGTGGAAGTCCTCCATTTGTTTATTTACTTGGGCCCTTCCAGCAACGTGGTCCTCCACTTCCTTACTTACATAATTGAGCCCTTCGAGCACTCGTGTCCTCCACTTATATACTTAATTGGGCCCTTCCAGTACAAATGTATTCCATTTATACACCTACTTGTACCCTTTGAGTGCCGGGTCCTCCACTCACCTGGGTCATTCCAGCTTCCTGGTTCTCCACCTAATTACTTAGGCCTTTACAGCACCTAGGCCATCCACTTACTTACTTTGGACCTTCTAGTTCAAGGGTCTTCTACTCACTAACTTGAGTCTTCCCAGTGTTTATTTACTTTCCAGCCTTCACTTACTTCTAAAACTGAGGTCCTACTATGAATTATATATTATACATTTCCAGTGTCAAGATCCTACACATACTTACTTGATCTCTTTTAGCACCAGGGTTCCCCCACTTAATTAATTAATTAATTACTTGGTCCCTTGTAGCGCCAGGGTCCTCCATTTATCTACTTAATTGGGCCCTTCCAGTGCCAGGATCCTCCACTTACTTGAAAGGGTTTTCTGCTTTCCCCATGTTGATGATTTACCTACTTGGGCCCCTCTAGCTGTAGGATCCTCCATTTCTTTACTGATTTGTTTACTTAGGCCCTTCCGGCACCACTGTCCAACATTTACTTATTTGAGCCTTTCCAGGCCACGGTCCTCCTCTTAATTACTAGGGCCCTTTCAGAGCTGGCATTCTCCATTTACTTATTACTTCGGCCCTTCCAGCGCAGAATCCTACACTTTTTGCTTGCTTATTTGAGTCCTTTCAAAGCTGCAATCTTCCATTTACTCACGCATTTCCGGCACTTGGGTCTTTCTTACTTAGACTTTTCCAGCACCAGGGTCTTTTATAAACTTACTCACATACTTCCAGGACCCTTCCAGTGCCTGGTTCCTCTACTTACTTACTTGAGCATTCCTGGGCACAGGCCTTCCACTAACTTACTTTTGCCTTTCCAGGATGGGGGTCTTATTTGAGGTCTGATACAGATTGGGGGTCTGATTAGAGGTATGATACAAATTAGGGGACTGATATGAGGTCTAATAAAGATTGGGGGTCTGATCTGAGGTCTGATAAACATAGTTGGTCTGATAAAGTTTGAATGGTTTGAGGTCTGATACAGATTGGGGGTCTTATCTGAGGTCTAATAAAGATTGGGAGTCTGATGAAAGTTGGGGTCTGATCTGAGGTCTGATGAAGATTGGGGGTCTGATCTGAGATCTGATGAAAAATATATTTTTTTAAATTTCATCCTCTAAAACCTATGTGCGTCTTATAATCCGGTGAATCTTATAAAGTGAAATATACGGTACTTAATTGGCTTTTCCTTCATAAGGTTCGTCAAGTTAATTACTTGGAACCTTCAAGCACTGGGGTCCCCCATTTACTCACTTCCGGGTATTCACAGTGCCAAGTCCTCTATTTACTTACTTGGGCCCTTCCAGCACAGGTGATCTCCACTTACTTGGGCCCTTCCAGCACTGGGGTCTTGCACTTATTTAATTACTTGGTCCTTTCCACTGCCGGGTGTTCCAACTACTTAGTTTGGCACTTCCAGCGCTGGTGTCCTCCTCTTTCTTGCCTGGGCCCTTCCAGTGCCTGGGCCCTCTACTTAAATACTTACGTCTTCTGGTCACCTCAAGAGCTGGGGTTCTGCATTCATTTACTTATTTGGGCCCTTCTGGTGCTAGGGTTCTCCGCATTCTTACTTAATTGGAACCTTCCAGCTCCAGATTCATCCACTTACTCACTTTGTTTTCTACACTGATTTGTAGTTTTTTCCCTAACTTACTTACTTAGGCCTTTCCAGCACTGGGGTCCTCAATTTACTTATGTACATACTTGGTCCCTTTCAGAGCATTGGTCCTCCACTTACTTACCTACTTACTTGCTTGGGCCTTTTCAGTGCTGGGATCCTACACTAACTTATTTTGGCCCTTCCACTGAGATCCTCAACACATAGATAGGCACCTCTAGCACATGGATCCACCAATTACTTATGTACCTGGGCCATTGCAACGACAGAGTCCTCCATTTCTTACTTTCTTTAGCCCCTCCAGCCTCCAAGTCTAATGCTTTCTTACTTATTAAATTGTGCCCTTCCAGCAGCAGGGTCCTCCACTTACTTACTTAGACCCTTCAAGCTCCAGGGTTTCCAATTACTTGCTTGAGAACGTCCAATGCAGGGGTCCTCCACTTACTTACTCCATTTCAGTTACAAGGTCCTCCACTTACCTACTTATTGGGCCCTTCCAGCTCCTGAGTTCTCCACTTACTTATTTACTTACTTGGGCCCTTCCAACGCTGGGTTCCTCCACTTACTTACTTACTCCCTTCCAGTACCAGGTTCCTCCACTTACATACTAACTTACTTGGGCTCTTCAGCTCAGAGTATTCCAGTTACATATTTACTTACACTGACAAATCCATCCATACTTACTTATTTGGTGCCTTTTGTGCCGGGGACCTTCACTTATTTACTTACTTGCTCCCTTCCAGCAAGGGATTCTGCACTTATTTATTTACTTGGTCTCTTTAAGTGCAGGGGTCCTCCACTTAAAGGCTAATTAATATTTTTTTTATTTGCTAGTTTATTAGAGCTAGGCATGTATACCCAAGTTAGTCTCAGGGGCGTAGATAAGGGGGGGATAGGGGGGTTCAAACCCCCCAGAGTGTCTGTTCTCCTAACCTGCCAGAGAACGGCCCAGGCGTGCCGCTGCCTACAATAGCAGCGCGGGCAGTGCGGCACATAGAGAGGTGATGGAGGCTGCAGGGCGGGCAGTGCAGGGGGGCAGGTACGGCGGCACAAGTAGCTCACAGACACACACAGGGCAGCCAGGCAGGGATGACGCTGATGATCACATGGCATGAACGCTGCCTTCAGGCTCTGCCTCCGCCTGTCGTACGTCTGGACCCCGGCCAGCTTCCTGCCTGCGCGTGCCTGCTACTCCTGGGCGGCGGCTGACAGAGTACAGAGCCTGGAGATCTCAGAAGATTAGAAGAGAGAGAGAAGAAAGAAAAAGAAGTAGTTTGAGAGAGAGAGAGAGACAGAGACTCTGGAGCACTAGTGTAAGTAAAAGAAATAGTTAAAAAAGAAAATCAAGAAGATTCAAAGGCCCTTAAAGCACCATGGTCTTCCACTTACTTACTCATTTACTTACTTGGGACTTTCCAGCACCAGGGTATTCCAGTTATTTCTTTGGGTCCTTCCAGCACTGAGGTCCTCCACTTGCTTGCATCGACCTTTCCAATGCTGCAGTTATCTGCTTACTTGGGTATTTCCAATATGGTGGATCTCTACTTGCTTATTTACTTTGTTGGATCTTTCCAGGACAGGTGTTGTCCACTTACTTATTTGGGCCCCAAATAAGTAAGCAAAAGGATTACTTGCTTACTTACTTCAGCGCTTGGGTCTTTAACTTAAAATTTACTTGGCTCCTTCCAGCATTAGGGTCCTCCCCTTCCTTACTTACTTGGTCCTCCATTACTTTTTGGTCATTTCCAGCGTCGGAGTCCTTCACTTCCTTATTTATTTGAGCCTTTCCAGAACCAGGGTTCATACTTAAACTCTTTCAACGACAGGGTCATCATCTTATTTCCCTGGTCCATTTCTTTTTTTTTTTTTATTCTTTATTTATAAGTTTTTCATAAATACAAAAGGCACCAACATAGATAAGGAGATGGGACGCAGCCCAACAAGTCACATGGTAGCTATAGGAATACAGTACAAACCATCTTCAAAGAGAAAAAACATTGAGCGATTAAAGACACATCGATGAGGTCATACAACAACGCCCGACTGTTAAGCAACAGTCTCAAGACTGACAGTAACGTAAACACCTAATACAAGATTTCCCTGGTCAATTTCAATGCTGAAGTCCTTCACTTACTGACTTACTGCCGCTTCCAGCTCCTGAGTCCTCTACTTACTTACTTGGGTCCATCCCATGATGGGGACCTCTGTAATGTCCCGGAGTGCCATTACCACTCCTTCTACACCTTGTTACCACTTTCCATGTGCTAATTTATATTACATAATATATTTCCTATACTGTCCATAGGTATTGCTATGTATTTCCTATAATTATTATGTTCAAGTGCAATAACCTGGTTTACTACAAGGTGGAAGCAAACACTTGGCAGAGCATTAGTGAGAGTCTTTCCTGACAGACTCTATTCCTCTCTTAGAGAGGAGGAGTAGTCTAGAATCCTCCCTGCTGGGAGAAAGAAGCAAGGGCGCCCTGTTCCTTGCCTAGTGCAGTCTCACCCCTGCTAGGGGTATACAGGAGGCCTGGTCCTCCCTGGACAGGTTCTGTTAGTCCTACGCCAGCCTTATCACTGGAGGTTGTACAACACCAAGCATAAGCAAGCTTGAGGTACTCATAGCCAGAACAAGAAGTTCCTAGGACTTTCTACAGTAAGAAACTGACTACTAACATAGCTGAGCTACAGAGAAGATACAGCAGAGAGGAGTTTGTATGCAGCTAGAGTATTGGTCTGCCATTTGCCTGCTGAAACCTATTGATGACCAAGACAAAGTCTGTAAACTTTATGGAATATCGCCTATTACAAGTAAAGCAACTGTTCAACTGCTTACCAAGTCTGGACTCAACTTCGTTCTACCCCATCCAAGTTACCTTTCCCTTTTGCACTGCTTCGGACCACGCTCGTCTGGGATCCAACCATATCCAAAGGTAGGAGCACCATGACAAAGTGCTACACAACATCTCCAGGGATATTGTGGCCTGTTTAACACCACTCTGGCCTTCCTACCACTGGGTACCATAACATCACTACAAAAGGGAGCTTTGTGCTTCAGCTGCTTAACCGCAGCTGGCGTCACGACTACTTACTCTAAAAGAGGGACATATTTCGTAGATACCTCCAGAGGGGTGAGGGATCCCCCAGGTGTGCTTAGTGGGCTTGATGCACCTCAACTTACTTATTTACTTACTTGGACCCTTTCAGCTCCATGGGTTTCCACTTACTTATTTGGGGCCTTTAAACGCTAGTGTTCTCCACTTACTTATTTACTTGGCCTCTTCCAGGGTCGGGGTCCAACACTTAATTTTTTTCTTACTTTGGCCCTCACTTACTTACTTGGGCCTTTCAAGTGACATAGTCATCCACTTACTTACTTGGACCCTTCCAGCGCCAGAGTCCTCCTCCTTCCTACTAACTAGGGTCTGTCCAGTATCAGAGCCACTTACTTTCTTATTTGGACCCTTCCAGTACAGGGGTCCTTTACTTACTTTTGTATTTACTAGGGCCCTTTCAGCAGCAGGGACCTTTACTTACTTACTACTTACTTACTAGTACCAGGGTTCTCATAATTACTCCTTTCAAGGGCTGGGGTCCTGCACCTACTTAATTACGGACTTAGGCACTTTCAGCACCGCAATCCTTCACTTACTAACTTGTGCCCCTAAAGTGCTTGATTTCTCCACCTACTTACTTACTTGGGCCTTACCATCTCCCAAGTCCTCCACTTACTTACTTGGAACTTTCCAACTCCAGGCTCCTATACCTATACTTACTTATACTTACTTTTTCATATGATCCACACTGCTACTCTCTATATTTCCACACTGCACACAAAGATTCTCCTCCTTACTGACAGAACTGATTGCCAGCATACATCTCACAGAAACCTCCACTACACCACCCTGCTGGTAAACCAGATTTCTTTAAAAAAAATAGATATTTCTATAGGGTGAAATATTGTGAGGAAATTGATATACACAACACTTTAATTATACTCACAAAACACTTGTGTTAACTCACATATCATCAGCTCCACTGATAGCGATCTCCAATATGTGCTCCATGAACATCACCGGCTTCCTCTTATTCACACTCTCAGGTTTGTTAAGAGCGTCGGCTACGTTGTATCCACAAGGCAACAGGGCAATAAACAGAGATTCTTGGATACTAAAGCACCGTTACTAAAATGTCTTAAAACCACTTTAATATACCCACATGTACAATTTAAAAAAAATTGTATATTAATCAAGTTATCGCTGACTGTATGCTTACTTGCTCTCTTCCAGCTCCAGGCTCTACAACTTTCTTACTTATACATTATACATGGCCCCTTCCAACGGTCCTCTGTGCTCTTACCATTTTGACCCTTCTAGTGCTGGATTACCTTACTTACTTAGCCCCTTCCAGCACCAGGGTCCTTCTCATACTTATTTACTTGAGCTCTTTAAATGCTGGGATGCGCCACATAATTACTTGCTTGGGCCCGTCAGGATCCTGAAACCTCCACTTCTTATTTTGGTCCTTCCAGTGCAAAGGTCATCTACTTACTTATTTGTTTAGATGGGCCATTCCAGTGCCGAGGTCCTCCGCATACTTACTTAAGCTACTTTAACACTCACGTTTTGGCTTTCCGTTTGTGAGATCCGTCATGGGCTCTCACAAGCGGTCCAGAACGGATAAGTTTTGCCCTAATGCATTCTGAATGGAAGAGGATCTGCTCAGAATGCATCAGTTTGCCTCCGTTCAGTTACCATTCCGCTCTGGATGCGGACACCAAAACGCTGCCTGCAGCGTTTTTCTGTCCGCGATGTGGTGCGGAGCAAAACAATAGAAAACTGATCCGTCCCCCATTACTTTCACTGGATCCGTAATGGCTATAGAAGACATTATACAACCGGATCTGTTCATGACAGATGCATGTGGTTGTATTATGGTAATAGAAGCGTTTTTGCAGATCCATGATGGATCCGCAAAAAACGCTAATGTGAAAGTAGCCTTATTTGGGCCTTTCCAGTGCCTGAGTCGTCCAATTACTTGGTCTGTTCCAGCGCTGGGTTGCTCTTCTTACTTACTTACTTGGATCCTTCCAGCACCTGAGACCTTCACTTACTTAATTGGACCCTTCCAGTGCTGTGGTGCTCCATATACTTACTTACGTAGCCTTTTCAGTGCCAGGGTCCTCCACTTACTTACTTGGGCCCTTCCAGCACTACGGTCATCCACTTATTTCATTGGGCCCTCCCAGTGTTGCTGTCATGGATGGAGTACAGTTAGCAGGAACTGATAAATAACGACAGACTGGCTTGATCCCAAACTAAGGAAAATATAGGAGGGCCCTATAAATCCCTAAGAACTCTCTCAAACTACTGTGCACATGTACAAGTCCCAGTGGTAGACAAATACATGCCCTCGTACCTATAACTGAGTGACACCTGAATTCCCTATAGTAGTGAGGGGAACGGCCACCAGCTCCCTGCACAGAATACGGAGGGAGTCAGGGTCACCTAGAATCAAGCCAGCAAACAAAACACAAAGTGAATGGAATGCACTTATCTTAGAGCAAAACAACTGCAGCCTCCAGCAGCACACACTTCATCCAGGAAGTAATATAAACCGCACGGAGAAGCAGTAAGGGAGGAAATATAAAGCAAACCAATTAATCAAGATAAGAGGCAGCTGAGGGAGAGAAAGGAACTGAGCAAAGTGAAACCAAAACAAAGAACGTCATACACAAGACAGGGAGGAACCTCTGACCGACCGTCTCCGAGAACCGGCGGTGACAGTTGCAGTCCTCTACTTACCTCTACTTAGGCTCTTTCAGCGCTGGGTCCTAAAACGAAACAACTTACATGGATCTTTCCAGTGCATAGGTTCTTCACTTACTATTTTGGGCCCTTCCATCCCCATGAACATCCACTTACTTACATGGGCCTATCCAGCTCTGGGGTGATTACTTATTTATTTGAACCACTCCAGCACAGGGGTTTCTAGCTCCCAAGCCCTCCACTTACTTACTTGGGCATTTCCTGGGTTCTGTGCCTGCTTATTTTGGCCCTTCCTGTGCCAAGCTCTTCCACTTACTTATTTGCTTACATGGGCCATTCCAACTCCAGGGTCCTCTATTTACTTTATTTGGGCCTTTTCATTACTAGAGTCCACCAATTACTTAGGCCCCTTTCACACGGGCGAGTTTTCCGCATGGGTGCAATGCGTGAGGAGGACGCATTGCACCCGCACTGAATCCTGACCCATTCATTTCTATGGGGCTGTGCACATGAGCGGTGATTTTCACGCATCACTTCTGCATTGCGTGAAAATCGCAGCATGCTCTATATTGTGCGTTTTTCACACAACGCAGGCCCCATAGAAGTGAATGGGGCTGCGGGAAAATCGCAAGCAAGTGCGGATGCGTTGCGATTTTCCCGCATGGTTGCTTAGCAACGGGACCCGATCTCTATTATTTTCCCTTATAACATGGTTATAAGGGGAAATAATAGCATTCTTAATAAAGAATGCATTGTAAAATGAAGTGGAGGGGTTAAAATAATAAAGTTAACTTACCTTAGCCACTTGATCGCGTAGTTGCGATCTGTCCTTCTTTCCTGCATCAGCTAAGATCTAAAGGACCTGTGATGACGTCACATCACATGGTCCAATCACATGGTCCATCTTACCATGGTGATGGACCATGTGATGTGACGTCATCACAGGTCCTTTACTTCTTAGCTGATGCAGGGAAAGAGAGGACAGATCGCAACTACGCGATCAAGTGGCTAAGGTAAGTTAACTTTTATTATTTTTTAACCCCTTCCACTTCATTTTACAATGCATTATTTATTAAGAATGCTATTATTTCCCCTTATAACCATGTTATAAGGGAAAATAATCAATTCTCCAGAAGACCCGAAACCGGACTTCAGTGATGAAGTCCGGCTTCGGGTTGGGTACCAAACATGGTGATTTTTCTTACGCGCGTGCAAAACGCCTTACAAACGTTTGCACCTGCGCGGGAAAAACGCGCATATTCCCGCAACACACCCGCCTATTATCCGGGCGTCAAACATGACGCCCGTGTGAAAGAGGCCTTACTTATTTACTTGGTCTGTTCCAGAGTCAGGGTCCTCCACTTACTTATCTACTTGGACCCCTCCAATGCTGGGGTGCTCCACATACTTGGCCTTTCCTATGCTATGGTCCTGCACTTACTTACTTGGGCCCTTCCAACATTAGAACCCTCCACTTATTTGTTACTGGGGCCCTTCCGGCTTCAGGGTCTTTCACCTAATTACTTACATAAACCTTTCCAGCACTCCAGCACTGGGGTCCTCTGCTCCTGCGGCGCCGCTGCCTTCTCAAACAGCTGATCGGCGGGGGTCCCAGGTGTCAGACCCTGGTCAATCAGATGCTGATGATCTATCCAGAGGAAGAACCCCTTTAACTTAATTACTTATTTGTGCCCCTCTGCGCTGGGTTTCTCCACATAGCTACTTACTTAGAACCGTCTAACTCCAGGTTTTTCAATTACTTTCCAGCTCTAGAGTTCTGCACTTACTTTCTGTATTGGGCCTTTCCAGCCCTGGGGTCCTTCACTTACTAATTTATATTTTTGGTCCCTTCCAGCAATGAGGTTCTTCACTTAATAATTTACTTGGTTACATCTGGCACTGCAGTCCTCCACTTATTCACTTGGGTACTTCCAGCTTCAGGGGTTTGTCACATACTACTTATATGGACCTTTCCAGTGTAGGAGTCCTCCACTTAATTACTTGGGTCTGTTCAGGGCTGGGTTCCTCCACTTAATTACTTGGACTCCTCAAGCATCAGGGTCCTCAACTTCCTTACTTACTTGGGCCTTTCCAGCATAGTATCCTTCACATTTTTAGTCACATACTTGGTCCCTTCCAGCTTCTGAGTCCTCAACTTACTTACTTATGGCCCCTCTGTGTTGTGGTCTTCCACATAGTTACTTACTTAGAACCTGCTAGCTCCAGGTTTTTCGTTAAATTACATACTTTGAACCTTCCAGATCCAGGGTTCTCCATTTACTTACTTGGGACCTTGCAACTCCAGGGTCCTCCTTTTACTTACTTACTCCCTTCTAACTTCAGGGTCCTCCACTTACTTACTTGGGTACTTTCATCTCCGGGGTTCTTTACAGACTTACTTGGACCCTTATAGTGCTGGCTCCTCAACTTTATTGCGTCCTTCCAGCATGAGGGACCACCAATACTTAGTTTTTGGACATTTCTAGGTCCTGAGTCTTCCAATGACTTTCTTACTTGTTCCCTCCACTTACTTACAACCTTCCAGTACCAGGGTTCACTACTTACTTCTTACTAAGGATGTTCTTATTTACTCCTTTCAAGATCCATCATCCGCCAATCACTTACTTTCCAATACCAGGGTCCTTCCCTTACTTACTTGGGCTCTTTCACCACTGAGGTCCTCAACTTACTTACTTGGGCTCTCTGAACATTGGGGTCTTCCTCTTTCCTACTTACTTGGTCACCTCTAGCTCTACTTTCATACTTACTTGGTCTCATCCAGAGCTGGGGTCCATCACTTACTTACTCCCTTCCAGCTCCGGGGTCCTCTACTTTCTTACTTGAGCCCTTCCACAACCAGGGTACTCCAATTACTTATAAAGCCCTTCTAGCTCCAGAGTTCTCTGCTTCTTTACTTACTTCTTCCCCTCCAGAGCAGGGGTCTTTTACTTACTTACTTTCAGCTCCAGGGTTCTCGACTTACTTACTTGGGGCCTTTAAACTCCGTGGTCTTTCACCTACTTACTTACTCCCTTCCAGATCCAGGGTACTTACTTGGTCCCTTCAACTAACTTACTTGGGCTCTTCTTGCAAGTAAGGCACTTACTTGTGTGCCTCCAGTGCTGGGTTCCTCCACTTACTTACTTTCAATCTTACAGCTCCAGGCTTCTCCAGTACTTACTCCCTTTCAGCTCCATTTACTTAATTTGGGTCCTCCCAGCACTGGGATGCACCACTTACTTAGTTACTTGGGATTTTCCAGTACTGGGGTCATTCACCTACCTAAAAGTACCCCAATTACTTACATACTTTGGCATTTCTAGCTCCTGAGTCCTCCCCTTATTTACTTTCTTGTTCTCCTCCAGTCCAGATGTCCTTCACTTACTTTCTTAAAAACTTTCAGCTCCCTTCCTGATCCAGGATCCTCCACTTACAATTTCTTACTTGGTCCCTCCCAGTGCCGGGCACTTTTCCTTACTTACTTACTTGGGCCCTTCTAGCACTGGTGTCCTCAACTTACTTGCTTACTTGTGCTCTTCCAGCATTAGGGTCCTTCACTTTCCTACTTACTTGTGCCCCTCCAGCGCTGGGGTCCTCCACTAGAATCTTCCAACTCCAGGCTTCTCCGCTTACTTACTTGGTACCTTTCAGCTGTAGGATCCTTCCCTTTTTTTTTTTTTTAAAGTACTTACTCACCTCTAGCTCCTGAGTCCTCTATTTGCTTAAGCCCTCTACGCACTGGGATGCACCACTTACTTAGTTACTTTGGCCTTTCCAGTGCCAGGGTCATCCATTCACTTACTTGGGTCCTTTAAAAACAGGGACCTCCACATACTTACATGGACCTTTCTAGTGCTGGAGTCCTGCACTTACTTTTTTAGGTCTGTCCAGCTCAGGGGATCTCCACTTACTTACTTGGGATCTTCTGGCACTAGTGTCCTTCCATTATATACTCACTTGGACCTTTCCAGTGCTGGGATACGCAACTTACTTGTTTAGTTGGACTCTTCCAGTATTGAGGTCTGTCACTTCCTTACGTACTAAGGCCCTTCCAGTACTGGAGTTCTCCATTACTTACTTTCTTGCTCCCTTCCAGCTCCCAGGTCCTCCACGTACTTACTTTCTTAAGTAGGCCTTTCCAGCTCCAGAACTCTTTACTTTCTTATTACCTTGGGATCTTTCAACGTGGGGTTTCAAACTTGCTTATTCTCTTCCAGATCCATGGTCCTCCACTTACTTACTTGGAGATTTCTAGCTCCAGAGTCTTTCATATATTTACTTTAATTTTTGCGCCCTTCCATTGCCTGGGTCCTCTGCTCACTTACTTGGGCCCTCTAGCGCTGGGGGCCTCCACTTATTTATTTACTTACATGGGCCATTTCTGCGCCAGGGTCCTCCACATACTTATTTAAACCTTTCCAGTGCTAGGTCCTTCAGTTATTTACTTGGTCCCTTCCAGCATCGGGGTGCTCAACTTACTTACTTTCTTGGACCCTTCCAGTGCTGGGGTTCCCCACTTACTTGTTTACTTGGTCTCTTTCAGCACCAGGGTCCTACACTTACGGTACTTACTTATTGACTTTTTGGTCCTTCCAGCACTGGGCTCCTCCACTTACTAATTTAGTTGCTTAGGTCTTTCTAGCACCAGAATCCTCCATTTACTTACTTACTTTGGCCCATCCAGTACTAGGGTGCTCCATTTCCTCTTTATTTGAATATTCTCATCACCTAGGTCATCAACTTACTTACTTGGCCCTTACAGTGCCGACGTCATCCACTTATTTCCTTAGACTCTTCCAGTATCATAGTCCTCCATTTAATTGGTCATAGTCCTGGCCGATTGGTCATTGTCTTACTTAATTGTCCCTTCTAGTGCCATAGTCTTCCACTAACATACTTATTTAGGCCCTCCCAATGCTGGGATCCTTAAATTATGTAATTAGTTGCGCCCTTCCAGCTTCAGCATTCTCCACTTCCAGTACCAGAATTACCTACTTTCTTGGACCTTTCCAGTGCTAGGGTCCTCTACTTTTTTACTTACTTGGGCCTGTACAGTAACGGGGCTTACTTTATTTGCACTGGGGTTCTTCACTTACTTACTTGGGCCCTTCCGGTGCCAGTTTCCTCTGCTAACTTACTTGGACCTGTACAGCAATGGGTCGGTCCTCCACTTACTTTATTTGGCCCTTCTAGCTCCAGGCTCCTCCACCTACCTACTTACTTATTTGGGTCTTTCCAGCCCCAAAATCCTCAACTTACTTATCTACTTGGGTCACTGCAGAGCCAGGGTCTTCCATTTATTTACAGACCCCTTATAATGCTGGGGTCCTCCACTTACTTAGCTGGGCCCTTCCAGTACCAGAATCATCCAGTTATTTAAATTAGCCCTTCTATCGCCAGGGTCCTCCACTCACTCACTTGTGCCCTTCCAGCATCAGGCTCTTCCACTTATTTACTCACTTACTTGGGCACTTCCAGCTCCCGGGTCCTACACTTACTTACTTAGACCCTTCCTTTGCCGGAGTTCTCCACTTATTTACTTACTTACTTGGGCCATTCCATGGCCTGGGTTCTCCACTTACTTACTTAGGCTCTTCCAGCACCAGAGTATTTCCCTTACTTACTTGGGTCTGTCCAACAACGGGGCACTCCAATTAAGTGTTTAATTGGGCCCTTTCAGCACCTAGACTAACTTTATATGGACCGTTCCAGCTCCTGAGTCCTCCACTTACTTGGGCACTTCCAGCACCTGGGTCCTCGACTTACTTCCTTACTTGGGCCCTTACAGAGTCGGTTCATCCTTTGGACTTTCCAATGCCAGGCTTCTCCACTTACTTACTCTCTTCCAGCTCCAGGGTCCTCCACTTTCTTATTTATTTAATTACATGAATCATTCCAGTTTCATGGTACTCCACTCACTTACTATTTGGGCCCTTCTAGTGCTAGTGTCTTTCACTTAATTATTTTCTTGGTCTCTTCCAACACCAGGGTACTCCTCTTATTTACTTACTTGGGCCCTTTCAGTGCTGGGGTGCACCATATAATTACTTACTTACTAGAGTCTTCACATTCTCGAAACTGCCTCTTAATTTTTATTTTGGCCCTTCCACTTATGAGCTCTTCCACTTACTTACTTATTTGCTTATATAGCACCAAGGTCATCAACATACTTACTTATTTTGGCCTTTCAAGTGCAGGAGTGCTCTAATTACTTACTTATTTTATTGGCCCATTCCAGTGCCGTGGTCCTCCTCTTACTAACTCACTTGGGCCCTTCTGATTAAGGAGTCCTCCACTTACTTAACTACTTGGACCCCTCCAATCATGGGGTGCTCCACATGCTTACATAGTTGGCATTTCCACTGCCAGGGTTGTTTCCACCTACTTATTTATAACCTTCCAGCTCCAGGGTTCTCTACTTACTTACTCCCTTCAAGATCAAGGGACCTACACCTACTTACTTACTTAAGGCCTTTCAGTTCTGAGGTCCTTTTCGTACCCACTTGGTCCCTTACCAGTTCCTCTACTTTCTTATTACCTAGGTCCCTCCAGTACCATGGTCCTCCAATAATCCCTTCCCACACTTGGGTCTTTCATCTGCTTATGTACTTACTTTTTCACCTCCATAGCAGGGCTCCTCCACTTACTTACTTAAAACCTCCCAGCTCCAGGTTTCTCGACTTACTTACCTGGGACCTTCCAACTCCGTTGCCTTCCACCTACTTACTTACTCCCTTCCAGATCTAGGGTCATTCACATAGATACTTACTTGGCCCCTTTTTGTGCCAGGGGCCTATCCGTACTTACTTGGGCTCTTCCAGCACTGGGGTCATCAACTTACTTATTTAATTATTTAATTGGGCCCTTTCAGCATCAGGGTCCTCTCCTTACTTCGGTACTTCCAGTGATAGAATCCTCTACTTACTTACATACTTACTTGTTCCACTCCAGCTCTGGGGTCCTTAACTTACTTACTTAGAGCTTTATAGCTTAAGGTTTCTCCACTTACTTACTTGGGACCTTTCAACTCTAGGGTCCTCCACCTACTTTCTTTCTTCAAGATCCAGGATCCACCAGTCACTTAATAAATTAGTTCTTTCGAATGCCAGGGTACTTCCCTTACTTACTTGAGCTCTTCCAGCACTGGGGTCCTCAACTTACTTGGGCCCCTAATCACCAGAATCCTTCACTTACTTACAAACTTACTTGATCCCGTCCAGCGATGGGGTCCTCCACTTGCTTACTCCTTTCCAACTACAGGGTCCTCCATTCTCTTACTTACATGAGGCCTTCTAGCTATCGAGTCTGCCACTTATTTACTTACTTTGTTATTTTGGCCCTTTCAGCGCCAGGGTTCTCCACTTACTTACTGACTTGGGCCTTTCCAGAACCAGGTTCCTTCACTTACTAACATATTTTTGGCCCCTTTCAGCAACACGGTTCTCCACTTACTTATTTACTTGTTCCCATGCAGCACCAGGGTCCTCCACATTCTTACTTACTTGGAACTTTCCAGTGCCTGAGTCCTCCATATACTTATTTGGGTCCATTCAGGACAGGCTTCCTCCATTTACTTATGTGAGTGCCAGGATTACTTTCTTACTTACTTGGGTCTATCCAGTGCAGACCTCCATTTCTTTACTTACTTAGACCTTTCCAGCTCTAAGGTTCTCCACTTATTACTTACTTGGGACCTTCAATCTCTGGGGCCCTCCACTTACATGGGCAGCACCAGTGCCAGAATTACTTACTTGGTCTCTTCCAGTGTCGGGGTCCTCCATTTAGTTACCAGATTGCTTTTAGCGCTGGTATTCTTCACATACTTATTTGGGCCTTTCTGGGATCCATTTCACTTCCTTGGGCCCTTCTTGCGCCAGGGTTCTTTAATTACTTATTTGGTCCCTTCCAGCACTAGGATCCTCAATGTACTTGGGCTCTTTGAGCATCAGCATCACCACTTCCCTAATTCCTTCAGCCCTTCCAGCACTGTGTTCCTCCGTTCGTTACTTACTTTCTTCGAAACAGTTCATTTACTGCAGCACTCACCTCCAGTTTTTTAAAGGAGACACGGACTATAC
Source organism: Bufotes viridis (assembly GCA_033119425.1). NCBI lineage: Eukaryota > Metazoa > Chordata > Amphibia > Anura > Bufonidae > Bufotes > Bufotes viridis. Next base: position 100,387,581 of record CM065594.1, on the reverse strand, counting down.
TGGTCCAGACGTGGCCAGGTGAACAATCCAGAGGTAGAAAAAAAACATCCAGCTCCTTTTCCTTAAGAACCAATGCTTTATTCTTTCACATATTCATTTAAAATCCATGTGTACAAACGGAGAAACTATAGTAGAATGTGACACATTTCGGGCCACTTGCATATGGGCCCTTCATCCAGACATCATGACATCTAGATATGGGGTCCATATGCAAGTGGCCCGAAACGTGTCACATTTTACTATAGTTTCTCCGTTTGTACACATGGATGATTTTAAATGAATATGCGAAAGAATAAAGCATTGGTCCTAGCATTGGTTCTTAAGGAAAAGGAGCTGGACGTTTTTTTGCTACCTCTTGATTACTTACTTTCTTGCACCCTTTCGGCTCCTAAATCCTCCTCTTGCTTACTTACTTGGACCTTTCCAGCACTTTCCAGACTTGGTCTCTTCCAACATTGGGGTACTCCACTTACTTATTTACTTGGACCCTCCCAGTGCCAGGGTTCTCCACTTATTTACTTGGTCCTTTTCAGCGCCTGGCAGGGTCGTCCACTTTGTGTACTTACTTACGGACTTTGGTCCTTCCAGCACTGGGGTCCTCTACCTACTAATTTACTTAGTTAGGTACTTCTAGTACTGTAATCCTCCATCCACTTACTAACCTGGGCCCCTATAGAAGCAAAGTCATCCACTTATTTCCATGGAACCTTCCAGTACCAGGATCGTCCACCGTAACAAACAGATCAGCTTACCCCACCCAGTGCATGAATTTTGATGTCCCCAAAACACGATGAATAGCAGCAAGCAAAGTATAGCACCAAAGCATGAAATCGAATGTTTTGCTTGAAAATTAATATCTCAATACAAAAAGTCTATTTCTATAAGTAGTGACAAGATGCTAGACAATGCCATCCACTTACTTAATTGGTTCATGGCCCTGGCCGATTGGTCATAGTTTTGCTTAATTGACCCTTTCAGTGCAATGGTTTTCCACTAACTTACTTATTTGGACCCTTCCAGTGCCACGATCCTCAACTACAGTACTTACTTGGGCCTTCCAGCTCTGGGATTACCTACTTAGTTGGACCATCGCAGCACCGGTGTCCTAAATTTACTTACGTGGACCTTTCAAGTGCAAAGGTCCCCTATTTTCTTATTTACTCGGTCCTGTCCAGCAACGGAACCTTCCGCTTACTTATACTTGGGATTTTCCAGCACTAGATCCTCTACTTACTTAATTTGAGCCCTTCATGCGCCAGGTCCTCCACTCACTCACTTGGGCTCTTCCAGCGCTGAGCTCCTTCACTTATTTACTTACTTACTTAGGTCATTCCATGACTTGGGTCCTCAACTTACTTATTTTCTTGGGTCTTTCCAGTGTCAGGATCCTCAATTTACTTATTTAAATCTTTCCAGCACCAGGGTCTTTCTTTACTTATTTGGGTCTGTCCAGCAATGGGGCCCTCCACTTGTGTGTTTAATTGGGCACTTCCAGGTCCTGGATCCTCCACTTACTTTAGCCTTTCCAGCACCTGGGTCCACCACTTACTTGGGCCTTTCCAGCACCTAGGGCTTCAACTTACTCACTTGGGCCCTTCCAGCCCAAAAATATTCCACTTACTTACTTGGGCCCTTCCAGCATGAGGTCATCCACTTACTTACTGGGACCCTTCCAGGGAGGTGATCCTCCACTTGTGTTATTGCAGTGTAGGGATCCTCCACTTACTTACTAGAGCCCTTCCAGGGCCAGGGTCCCCCACTTAGTTACTTACTTACTTGGGCTCTTCCTGCTCCCCTTCTTACTTTTTTCGGGCCTTCCTTTACTGAAGTCCCCCACTAACCTACTTTCTAAGGACATTCCACAGCCTGAATCCACCCACATTTTGAATTCAGGAATGGGGGAGTGGGGTTTTTAATGGTAGCTTGCTGCTGCACATCGCAGCACTTCAGAGGACAAGAAAAGATAGGAGCGATTCTCTTCCCTCTCTCCTCTGCAGCATTAACTGTCGCTCCACCAAACACACAGATACTACACTGAACAAAAATATAAAAGCAACACTTTCGGTTTTGCTCCCATTTTGCATGAGTTGAACTCAAGAATCTGAAAAATTTTCTACATACACAAAAGACCCATTACTCTCAAATATTGTTCACAAATCTGTCTAAATCTGTGTTAGCCGAGATAATCCATCCCACCTCACAGGTGCTGATTAGACAGCATGAATATTGCACAGGTGTGCCTTAGAGTGCCCACAATAAAAGGCCACTCTAAAATGTGCAGTTTGATCACACAGCACAATGCCACAGGTGTCGCAACGTTTGAGGGAGCGTGTAATTGGCATGCTGACTGCAGGAATGTCTACCAGAGCTGTTGCCTGTGCAATGAATGTTCATTTATCTCCCATAAGCCGTCTCCAAAGGCATTTCAGAGAATTTTGCAGTAAATCCAACCGGCCTCACAACCGCAGACTACGTGTAACCACACCAGCCCAGGACCTCCACATCCAGCATGTTCACCTCCATGATCGTCTGAGACCAACCACCCGGACAGCTGCAGCAACAATCGGTTTGCATAACCAAAAAATTTCTGCAAAAACTGTCAGAAACCGTCTCAGGAAAGCTCATCTGCATGCTCGTCATTCTGATCGTGGTCTGGACCTGACTGCAGTTCGTCGTCGTAACAGACTTGAAGTGGGCAAATGCTCACATTCGATGGTGTCTGGCAGGTTGGAGAGGCGTTCTGTTCATGGATGAGTCCCGGTTTTCACTGTTCAGGGCAGATGGCAGACAGCGTGTGTGGCGTCGTATGGGTGAGCGGTTTGCTGACATCAATGGTGTGGATTGAGTGGCCCATATTGGCGGTGGGGTTATGGTATGGGCAGGCGTATGTTATGGACAATGAACACAGGTGCATTTTATTAATTGCATTGTGAATGCACAGAGTTACCGTGATGAAATCCTGAGGCCCATTGTTGTGCCATTCATCCAATACCATCACCTCATGCTGCAGCATGATAATGCACGGCGCCATATTGCAAGGATCTGTACACAATTCCTGGAAACTGAAAACATCCCAGTTCTTGCATGGCCAGCATACTCACCGGACATGTCACCCATTGAGCATGTTTGGGATGCTCTGCATCGGCGTATACGACTGCGTGTTCCAGTTCCTGCCAATATTCAGCAACTTCGCACAGCTATTGAAGAGGAGTGGACCAACATTCCACAGGCCACAATCAACAACCTGATCAACTCTATGCGGCGGAGATGTGTTGCACTGCCTGAGGCAAATGGTGGCCAAACTAGATACTGACTGGTTTTCGGACATCCCTCTTTCCCCCCCTCCAGTAAGGCAAAACTGTGCACATTTCAGAGTTGGCTTTTATTGTGGGCACTCTAAGGCACACCTGTGCAATATTCATGCTGTCTAATCAGCAGCCTTGATATGCGTGGGATGGATTATCTCAGCAAAGGAGAAGTGCCCACCAACACAGATTTAGACAGATTTGTGAACAATATTTGAGAGTAATGGGTCTTTTGTGTATGTAGAAAATGTTTCAGATCTTTGAGTTCAGCTCATGCAAAATGGGAGCAAAACTGAAAGTGTTGCATTTATATTTTTGTTCAGTGTATATGAAAGAGATCTACTGTGTATACAGTATATATAGTAGATATTCAGCATACAGTACATATAATAGTATATAATATACTACTATATATGCACTATATGCAGGATATCTACTATAACCTAGGAGATCTGCACTACACCAGAGTCTGCTCCTCCTGTAGTATAGTGACCAGATACAGACAATACACCACAGTGTGCTCCTTCTGTATCTAGTCACTATAATACAGGAGGAGCAGACTCTGTTTACAGATAATGTAGTAGATGTTCCCTGCAGTCCTATGTAACAGCGCAGATAACATCGCAATAACTCTCTTAGTACAGATAATGTAGTAGGTGTTCCCTGCAGTCCTGTGTAACACCACAGATAACACAGTGATAGCTCTCTGAGCACATAGATAATGTAGGAGATGTTCCTGCAGTCATGTGTAACACTGCAGATTTACTCCAGGATTTACACATTGATGGCCTATCCTTAGGATAGGTCATCAATATGAGATTGGTGAGTCCAACTCCTAGCACCTATGCCGGTCAGTGCTGTCTATTTGATGGCAGCTATGCTTAGAATTGCAGTTCCATCTCATTCATTGGGATGGGACTAAACTGTGCCTAGGCCATATAACCCATGAACATGATGTCATACGGCATAGGAGAAGATCTAAGCGCTCATGGAGCACTGCAGCCTCTTCATATGGGGAAAAAAAAACTATTGGGTGGTACATGAAACAGGGGATGTCAGGGGAAAATGGAAGGAGGGACCAGAGTTGCATAGACATCCCGAGGCCTACGATGCACTTAATCCGCCCCGTCCATTGTACACCATGAACTACATAGATATACTTATGTGGTCGCTGCCACAATTAAGTGGCGAAGCTATAGGGGTCACGGCAGTCGCAGGTGCGACTGGGCCCCTAAGCCAGGGCCCCTTTTGCCAGTAGTGCACTACTAATAACCATATATTTCACTTTATAAGACACATTGCATCTTATAAGATACAGTGGCAGTTCTCATTAGTCTGCAGGAGGTGGGAGAGTGCGGCGCTGTACTCACCCCTCCTCTTTGGGACGCATCCCAGCCTCTTCAAACAGCTGATCCGCAGGGGTTGCATCTGATATTGATGACCAATACTGCGGATAAGCTATTAATATCAAAATCTCAGGCATCTCCCGTAATCGTTGGTGCCGGAGCTCAAACATTTTTCACCAGTAAAGAGCACCTATCAAATATATAAAGCTGAGTGTATGTGTGTATGTCCGCTAAAGGAATCCGCACCGTCGCATTTACAATCACATGCTGTAGGTGTTGTAGCGGTCCCTTTTAAGGGGGCGGTGTGTTGTAGAGGTCACATTTTAAGGGAACGGAGCTCTGTGGAGGTCACTGTTAAGGGGCGGGTCATTGTAGAAATCACTGTTAACGAGAAGGGGTACTGAGGAGGTCACAAATAAAGGGGCGACCGCTGTGGAGGTCACTGTGAAAGAGGAGGGCACTGTGGATGTTACTATTAAGGGGGCCGACCGCTGTGAAGGTCACTATTAAAGGGATGGGGTACTGTAGATGTCACTGTTATAGTGGATACTGTTGATTTCTTTTAACGACACACACAAACATTAAATTAAATAAATGAAATATACCCGTGCAAAGCCGGGTCCTTCTGCTTGTATATTATACAAAGTACATTACACCTGCACTGTCCAGTACAGGCTGTGCAAGAACATGCAAGAATTAGTGGAAAGCTAACTATTTTTTATGCAAAATAGGAGATATACTTTCAGCACTCCTCTATGGACAGAGCTGAAAGATTGCCCTGTAATGATCCCATGGAGTGTGCCCTTGCTCTTTGAGGGAAGGACAGGCCATTTCCGCCCCAGACATCTGACATCTAGCCCACCACCCCTTCACCATTCATCTTATATGACCCATAGTTTTCCACACATTCCAGGAAGAAAGGAGTAGCTTTGGTAATAAAACCTGGACATTCAGTACTTTATCATCTGTGACATGCAGACACACTGTATCGGTAGTATGCCTCCTCACCTGAGCTCAGAGGACAACTTGTTTGGAGTCCTTCCTGCTCAGTCCAAATGCAAAAAGGAGGAGGTAATCCGAAGGGCGATGCAGCCACAACTCCATTCCTGTGCTGAGATGACAAGCCGGACAGCCATCACTTTCCTGACTTTTTCGGCCCACTGAGGCTGAGCCGTGCTGCGTCTGTCTGCTGTGTGAAACGCGAATGTGATCTGGTGGAGGCCCTGGGGGGGTGCGTCCTGGGGTGCCCTTTCTTTAATCTGGCCTTGGTTACAATGTCCCCATCTTCTCCCTGCTTATTCATGTTTGTAACTGCCTCACCTAATTAAGAGTTGACAGTTGCTCATTAATATTCTGCCACTCAAAGCCATGCTGCAATCTAATTGGACAGCTCTCCTCGTGCTATTTCTCAAACTCCGCCCCTTTAATTTCTTACTTTTTCAGGTTGCCATATTACTGCTCTCCTCTTTTTCAACTTCCTTCTGATATTTGCTCATAGGAAACCATATTGGGTCACACATACTTGCCACTATGTTAACTAGATATACCTATTTCTATGTGCTAATTTTCTCTTACCACCTCTGTATTATCTTAGACTTGATCTTCTTTTGGTTTATTTAATACATTAAGTGATTGTAGGCCTTTTTCTGGGTCGTAAAGTCATGAATCCAGCTCTTCACATACTGGATCTTCTACTTGGTTCGAATTGACAGTGCTAGTATATAGTGAGGAACGGCATAGGCAATGTTTGAATTATTATTTATATTTAGCGAATTTTTGGCCGAATATTCACCATAAATTCGCAAATTCAAGAATTTGTGATCTCCAGTCATTATTTACTTGATTGCGAAAATCAGCAATGTAATATATTCGCGATTAGAATATTCGCGATCAACACTAAGGGGTAGGCAACTTTCCTATTGGTTGCTAGGGATGTTGCTAAGTGCCGATATGCGTGATAAATTCACGATTAGAATATTCCAGATCAATACTATTCGCAAATATGAATATATAGCACTACATTCTATATATTCGCAAATTCTCAAAGTGGCGATAATTGCGATTCGTATACTCGCGCTCAACACTACTAGTACCGTATATTGACGACCTATCCTCAAGACAGGTCATCAATATCAGATTGGGGGGGATCTGACTTCCAACACATCTGCCGATCAGCTGTCTGAAGGGGTATACAATTTTGTGATTATGTTTATGTACATATGTTTCAATACATTTCTGTCCGTTTTTTATAAAAGCATTCTTTTTTTGTGAAACTTTTCATTTTGTAATAAAACATTTCAATGTGTGAAGGCATTATCTGAAAAAATCGATGCATTTAATGGAAAGAAATGCAAAATCTTATGTTTCTATTCATCCCTCATTGACTGCAATGTAAAAAAACCATATACGGTACATTTCTACCTGAATTTTTGCAGGACAGAAAACCATAGAATGCTACGTTAAGCCTCATTCAGACGTCAGTGTTTCACAGAAGTGTGCTGTACGCAGGGGTGTACATAGAGAAGTAAGGGCCCCATAACAAAGATAAAACCAGGCCCCCCACACAGGAAAGAGAGGTTTCCGCCTTAACCCCTTTCAATGACCCTTGGGCTATTTTTTCCACTGCCTCATATGCTAAGATGGTAGAGTCCTGACCATGTTTTCATCCCCCAGTAGAAGAGGGGATGATCCCAACTGGGCCCCCTCTTTCCCTGGGCTCCATCCCAGTCGCATGGTCTGCCACTTTGGTAGTTACGCCCCTGGCTGTACGTGTTCTCCACGGACAACACACGTCCCCATTCATTGTAATGTGTGTATTCAGACATCATTGTTTTAGCACAGTCCATTGGTCCGTGTTTTTAGCACGGATGCATGCTCTATTTTGTCCATGTTCACGGATCCATCACGTCCATTATAGTCTATGGGTCCGTGAAAACCAAGGATGCAACACGGATGCCATCCATGTTGCATCTGTGTTTCACAGATCATTAAGAAGAGATGCTTTAAAAAAAATTTTTCAGCTGTTCAGTATCAGTGAAACACGGACAGCAAAAAACGGACCTACGGACCCAACATGGATCCTTCACGGACAGCTTCACGGATGCATCACTGACCACCTGCTCACGGATTTGAGCATGGACTTGTGAATGAGGCTTAATTCTGTCCTTAAAAAGTGTACAGAATCATAAACATATATCAGATCAGTGGAGGTCTGACACCTTACAACTCTACCGATACCGATATGTTTGAATAGGCTACGGCATTTGTGCAAGTGCTGTGTCCCCTTCAGTGGTGCTGCAGGGTAATTGCAGTATCCTATCGCGCTCACTTGAATGGGACAACCAGCTGTAATTACACTCCCCATGTGCCCCCACAAGTTGTCATTTTTCGCATGAGTTCCCCAACAGATTTGCACCACATTATCTCTCTCCCAATACAGACCATTCCACAAAGCAACCTTTCTCAATACTCAATACAAAGATCCTATTACTTGTACAGAAACCCCAGACCACACATATTACTCCCCACAGACATAGAAACAGAAATTACACTAGTAAAATCTGCTCCCACCGTGAAATGCCAAATCCAATACACAATATTCAGGCCTTTACCTGCTCTATTCAAGCTTCTACCATGATGCATGGGCAAGTCCAAAGTACCTCAATGCGCACTGCATATCAATGAAACGTCACTCCGTCAGGGACGTTCAACACTGATTGGCCACTAATCCTGATGCTCTCAGGCCACTGCGCCTGCGCCATAATGTCTCTCCATCAGTAACAGAGTCATATGTGTCGCCAGTGCAGGCTGGCAGCAGTCAGTTAAAGGGGCTGCCGCCAGGAATCATGTTCCTGGCTTTCCACAACTGTATCTGCATCCTGAGGAAACACATACAGTTATAAGTTGTGGCACTGTCACTGACCTGCCTGTTAGGTGTCTGACTAGCCCACTGACAGGTGGGGACCCCACACAATTGCGTTGTTTGCATGGCGGTAAGGACTGTCACCGCAAGGACTCAATGGTGATATGCTGGCTCATTGATTGATGGGATTCTGCCCAATAAACCCTGCACTGCCAGCAGGTAAGGGGTTAACTGTGGCAGAATTTCCATCACTGTAGCTTCAGTTAGAAAATAAACTTCTGCCGCAATACTATTTGGCACTTTCGGGTGCACAGTAGTTCTCCAAATCACCTCCCTGGAGCTCTCGCTGTGTGTCCTCCACTGAAGTACCTTGAGTTGGTGTTGGTCCCTATTTTGTTTGTGGTACCTTGCCCTGAGTCAGGCTACCCTTAACAGTGTTGAAATAAATGGAATGGATGAGTGGGTACTGGGGTTAAGCCTCCATTAGTATAACCATAAGTTTGTAAGGATGCAGGCGGTTCCCGAGTGGTACCTTGGTTTACGTTAAAGCTACTTATGGTAAGCCCCTCAAATGAGATATGTTCCACTGCTGGGTAACCCCAGAAGAAGTGGGTGCCTGGGAAAGTAAGTGGTGAGATCTAGCATTAACAACATGACCCCTGGATAAGAAATTAACTGGCTTCTTACACTGCCTTGCTGCATCCTTGTAGCATCATGCATTAGCATTATCTCAGCCTGATCATTGCTGAAGGTGACTCCAATTCATTCCAGGGGCAAAAAAACGAAAAGTGGCCCCGATGTTGTAGGTGGGTCCAAATTGATAGAAGGTGGGGCAAGACAAGTAGATGGGACCAATAGAAGTTTGCAAGGTCAGCAATACCATAGTGCCACACAGAATACCATCCCACAGAACCAAATACCACAATGCAGCACAAAATACCTCCCCAGAAGCTGTCCCTCTGTTGTGACCATCAATAGCTGTCACGTTTTTTCCTCCTCACCTAAATGTCTCTAATTAAGATAGAGGGCTTAAGAGGTGAGATACAGCCAAAGCAGCAAACCAGCCTTACTCTTAGCAGGCTGCTTGGACTTCCTCTAATAATGACCCCTATGGTGCCCCAGTAGTATGCACCTGGACAGTGGCAGTGAGGGGGGCTTTGGTAGCCCTATGGGCATCGGCCCACCAGAAAAAATCCCTGTTAGGTCTATCTCTGCAGTGTTAGCTACAAGATCTAGAACGTTGCTGGCTCATCTTCCAACACAACTCGTAGGCCAGATGTCCAGCAGTTCCAGGTGACTCCAAAAGTTTGTATTGACTAGACTGGCCTCTTGTATCACTTCTTCATTCCTTGCGAAAAGGACATTTTCACCTCATTTTCTTACATGCCAGAGGTATGGAGTGCATATTTGGCCACACGGGTGGAAATAAATACTTTATTTGGCTCCTACCTCTCCCTTAAGATGAAGAAGTAACCCCCTGGAACAAGGGAGAGATTTCTACTGTTGATGTGTTTATCTTATAGAGTAATATCTAGATTGGACATAGTTGTAACAAACCCTCATCTGTGTGAGCAGGACTAGGTCAGGACACCTCTAGATAGACATTGCGGGAGATCAGTGTCTTTCTGTGGAGGCCTCGGCTCAATAACTCCACTGCCTGCACAGAATTTTACAAACTTATTGCTTGTGGTGGAGACTGAGACAAACATCTAAGAACAGTGTCTGATCAGCTAGTAATGGTTCTATGTGGTCTTGCAGCACCTCCTAGTGGCTATAGATGAAAATAGCAGGTGTTACACAGTTTACTGAACAGCAGAATACAATGGCCCATAATTACTAATGTGTTTGTTACTGATAATCGCTGAAGACTTTCTGGTTTCTATACAGATTGGGACACCAACACATTCCCGCTGTGAGGACCGATCAGGTTGACCAATCTTGACTGGTATGCAGATGACAAGAGAGACTCATATTGAAGTGAGACATATCCCCACCCCCAAGAGGCTCATGCCACCAAATACATCAAACAGGTGCATCCCTTGCCCTCCGTACTCCAGATGGTCAAATCCAAACCACCTAGAAGCCTGTGCACATTGACTAATATCAGTACACCTAGACATTGTTGTAAGCTGCAGAAAAATTTGGCGCATCTAGTTTTAGAGAAATTCTCTGCGCCTATCTCACCAAATGGAATGGTTTATCAAAAAAAGGGGTGTAGTTTACTGGGAAAGGGGTTGTGTCATAATATGCACAGTTTTACACTAGAAATCTGGCATACAATTCTGTCACAAATTAAACCAACTACAAGTTGATATAATGCTACACAAAAGTGTCTAGCCATGCACTAGATTTTCTCATTCAAGTTTTTAATAAGCTTTTTGGTGTAACATACATGCTTATCATAAAGATGCAATATGAAAAAGCACGGATAGCATTTAATACTCAACAAGTAGTAGACCACACAACGGCGTGGGTAGGGACAATTAAGAAAACATGGAATGTAACAACTGATAAAATAAATTAAAGTAAAAAAGAAAAAGGGGGCAGACAAAGACACTATGGGAAGGGGGGTTAAGGAGTTAAGCAAAAAGAGTCACGTTTGTATATTCCGGAACGTCTCCAAAGAGCGGAAGTCGTCCCATGGGGCCCAAGTCTTCCAGAATCTGGAAGAGTCTAATGATGTCACACTAATTAGGTCCTCCATTCTCTGATATAGAGTGATTTCCTCAAACCATTCTTCTGGTGAAGGAGGGGAGGGTGATTTCCAATGTCGAGGAATGATTGCTTTTGCTGTTTGAATCATGTATTTGAGGAGTGAATTTCTGTAGGTGGGAATATTTAGGTCAAGCACAAAAAGTAGGAGAGCTTCAGGGGAGTTCTGGACAGGAATGCCCGTCACTTCTCTGATGGTTTTGTGTACAAAGTCCCAAAAGGGGCGCAGGACAGTAAAATTAAACCAAATATGGATCATCGTACTTCCCTCTGTGTGACATCTCCAGCAGCGGTTCGACACTGTGGGAAACCACTTGTGGAGAAGCATGGGTACCCTGTACCATCTGGACAGGATTTTGTAACTCGTTTCCTGGGCCTTAGTAGAGATCAACGCTTTATGGGACAAGAGAAAACTCTTATTCCACTGAGATAGGGTGAAGTGAGCACCTATATCCCGCTCCCAGGCCTGACAGAATGGGGGAGGTGTGAGGAGCGTTGATGTAGTAGTAGTTTGTATACCGTGAATATGCTTCTAAGCCCTGCTGAGGGGGCAATGCACATTTGTTCAAATGTTGAGTAGTGATGAGCGGCAAGGGCAATATTCGAATTCGCGATATTTCGGGAATATTCGGTAGAATATTCATCATATATTTGCGAATATTCGTATTAGAGATTATTCTCTTGATTGCTAAAAATCGGCAGTGTAGAAATTGCATAATGCGAATTCGTAACGCGAAATACAGGCGTGGGTCACTTTGTTTTCCTGAGTTTATCCTAACTGAATTAGAATATTCTTCATTATTTAATTTATTTTAGCTTATGCAAAAATCGGCAATGTAATATGCACATTAATCGAGTAAGGGTGGGTTATAGGCAACTTTCCTATTGGGTTGGCTTGCTAGAATTTTGTGAATATGTAGAATATAGCGTGATATATATTCGTAAAAACTAATATTCGTCTTTTTTTTCATCTGAACCCATTACATTTACTACTCTAATGGGTTCAGATGAAAAAAAATAAAAAATATTCGCTTTTAATAATATATATCACACTATATTCTATATATTTGCGAATTCTAGCAAGCCAACCCAATAGGAAAGTTGCCTATAACCCGCCCTTACTCGATTAACGCACATATTACATTGCCGATTTTTCGCATAAGCTACAATAAATTAAATGATGAAGAATAATTCACTAGATATTGCAGCCTTCTCACATTGGCCCACAAGCAAGAAGCAGGCAGGTAATGGGTTCAGATGAAAAAAAATTGACGAATATTTGTTTTTACAAATATATATCACTATATTCGAAATATTCACGAATTCTCGAAGTTGCAGTATTCACGATTAAAATTCGCTATTCAAATATTCGCGCTAAACACTAGTTGCGATGTTTCGATTCAATGTATGGGTCCTACTCATAGAGGAATATAAGTGCTGGAGTTGTAAGTATTCATAGGAGCTGCGTGCTAAGCGGTAGGGGGTCCCTAACATTTGGGATAAGGGCTTCAGAGAGGGTCCCAATAGGACGTGGTAAATCGAAGTGGACGAGCTTTCGTACCCTTGACAAAGGGGTGAGGTGAGTGCCACAGAGGGAAGCACGGGTGGTCAGTTATTGGGACCAGGGGACCTTTGGGATTAATTAAGGACGTATGGCGATTTATGGACGCTATTACTGCATAAGTGTGGTGGGCCGTGTAGGAAAGCTTAGAATTGGTGGAGCGTGAAGTGCCTATTAGCCAAGGGAGTACTGTTAAAGAGCAAGGAGAAGAGTCATGTGCTATGTGTACCCAGGATTTGGAGGTGTCAGTGCACAGTATGTCCAAAAGCCGGGCATAGGCAGTAGAGTGATAGTAGAGGCGGCAGTCCGGGACACTAGAGTTAAGCGAACTTCTTATCCAATCCAGTGTGAGCCATGCCCCCTGCACTGATCACATGACGGTGACGTCACCCCAGGTCCTTAGGGTTGTCCAAGGTTCAGGTTCAATGAAGCAGCCCCTTATGGATTCCAAATGCCATTATGGTCCGCGGTAGCGGAATCCATAACGGGATGCTACGATAACCCGAACTCGAACTTTGGACGCCGAACTAAAAATAGAAGTTCGCTCAACTCTACGGGAGACCAATCCTTTTCTTTAGAGCGGGTCAGTAGTGTCCAATTAATCTTTGGTTTACCCGGTGACCATACAAATTGCGTGAAGCATCGGCGTATTTGAGACCAGAATACAGACGGAATATGGAGGGGATGGTCTGCATGAGATAGAGTCATTTTGGCAGCAAGTTCATCTTCAATATGCTAATTCTGCCAAACCAGGAAAAATCCTGTCTACTCCAAGTTCCCCCAGAACTGCTGAAGGAGAGGGGTGAAGTTTAACCTATAGAGTCGCGACAGTTCAGCAGCAATTTTTATTAGGTACGTTATCCCATTTGATGGCCAGGCAAAAGTGAAAGAGGTTTTAAGCGAAGAGACCAAGGTATTCGGTAGGGAGACATTTAAGGCCTCAGACTTGGACATGTTAGGCCCTATTCACACGTCCGCAATGTTCGTCCGCACCAGTTCCGCAAATCTGCGGAACGGGTGCGGACCTATTCATTTTGAATGGGGAAGTGATGGATGCGGAGAGCACACACTGTGCTCTCCGCATCCGCATTTGCGGAGCGCGCCGCCGATCTTCCGGCCGGCGGCTCCGCAATAATATAGAGCATGTCCTATTCTTGCCCGCAATTGCGGACAAGTATAGGCATCTATATAGGGCTGGTGGCAAGGTGTGTTGCGGATCATGGAGTAAAGATGGTAAAGAAATGTGGGGGTTAGTTATATGGAGCAGGAGCTCATCCTCAAAACCCGCACATTTGTATTCATGATCTCCAATTTTAACTCCGGAGATGTTAGGGTTAGGTTAGGATGGAGGGTTAGCGAGTATAGAGGACATAAGATTCTCCATAACCAAGACGTAGAGCAGGGGGGAACAATGGGCAGCCTTGTCTCGTCCCATTGCGGATGAAAAAGGGAGGAGAGAGAGTGCCATTAATTTTGACTCGCGCTGAGGATTGTTGGTACATACTGAAAATCTTCGACAGGAATCCCTGACCTATACCCAAACGAGAAAAGGCAGTGCGAATAAAGTGCCAGGAAATGCGGTCGAAGGCCTTCTCAGCATCTAAGGACAGAATCATGAGAGGGATATTATTTGATTTTGCATGGTGGATGATATCTAATGTTTTGAGGGTGTTATCCCGAGCCTCCAGGCCCAGGACAAACCCCCACCTGGTCAGGATGGATGATAGAGGGTAGAAAGGCATTCAGTCTGTTAGCCAGTAGTTTGGCAAATATTTTAAGATCTACATTTAAAAGGGAAATAGGACGATAGCTGGCACATAAGTGCGGATCCTTGTCAGGTTTGGGAATAACTGCAATATGGGACTCAGTGGCCTACGCCCGGAAGGGGCCACAGTGGCACACTGCATTAAAGACCCGGAGCAAGAAGGGGCAGAGGGAAGACAAGAAGGACTTGTAAAACCTGGCCATGAACCAGTCAGGACCTGGGCTCTTGCCCCCTGGTAGAGACTTGAGCACCGCTTGGAGCTCAGCTTCCGTGAACGGCGCTTCTAAGCTTGAAGACTCCAACTCAGATAGTTTGGGAGGCTGAAGATAGGGTCAGGTGCATGGTCAGGTTGCATTGGGGAGAGGGGGATAGGTTGTATAGTTCAGAGTACAAAGAATGGAAGGAGAAGGCAATTTCTGAGGTGGTGTGTTCCAAGCGATCCGAAGAATTCTTAATAGTGGGAATGTGGGATACTGCCAGTTTTCCTCTAAGAGCCCTTGCCAGCAAACGCCCACTCTTGTTTCCATATTCGTAGAAGTTACTATGACATATTTGGATCATATGCTTGTAAGACGTCTCAAGGAGTCGTTTGCGTCTAGACGAGCTTTGTGGAGATCACAGAGAGTAGTCAAGGAGAGTGCTCGTTTGTGGGGCAACCTTTTTAACGCAAGTTTGAGGGAGTGTGCTCTCTCCTTCTTGAGACGGGAGCCATGTTTAATAAGAGCCCTGCAAGGGGCATAACTGTAGGGTCAGTCGTGACCTTGGGACTAACTGGGGTTACTCCATGTGACTGCAAGTGGGAGTCGTCCCATGAAGATCTAGTGGACCAACGTGGAGATGGTGCCAGAGATGGTCCAGGGGAGTGGGAAGGGGGACGAAGGGGGTCTTGCACTGCAGGAAGAGAAGGGACATGAAGTGTGGGGTGGTTGGGGGACCTTTGGTGGCGGTCCAAGGACTGTCCCTGGAGATGGAGACCCAGGGGCGATGATTGGCCGCAGAGGGGCCCCTGGTGTATATCTTGGTTACTTAGCATGTCTGATGTTTTAGGCGAGTGCCCAGTGGGCCTGAAAAGGTTAACCATAGTCACCATGGTACTGTCCACTGGAGTGGCAGGGCTAATGACCGGTGGTGCTGCAGCCTGTAAAGAGTGGGGTGAGCCGCCAGGACTGACCTGATGCGCAGGCGCAGCCATGATCTGTGGTGGTGTAGAGAAGCGCCATGGGATCCGCCATCTGGATAGAACCAGGGCCCGTGCGCACGTGTGGAGAGCGCAATTCAGAAGTCCGGTCCGGACTGTGGGCCCGCTCATGATCCTCGGCAGAGGCAGGCAGGGAGGGCACGGAAGACGAGCGGCATCTGGGTACTTGTGAAGTGGGGCTCCCGGGTGCCCCTGACAGCACTGCTGTGGACCGCATGTCCTGGGCTCCGGCGCTATTGTGACAGCGCATAGTGCGGCAGTGCAGAGCGGGACTTGGTGAGGCAAAGCGCCGGGTGAAGAAGCGGGACAGGTCACCTTGGGTGGAGTTCAGGGGAGCCGGTGGTCGGGCTCTACCCTTTTTAAGAGTCCCAGGGTGTAGCGGAGCTCTAACAGAGCACATCTTCACTCACTCATGGCTGGTCACGCTCCCCATGCACTAGATTTTAAGAGTATTTGTCACCAAGAAATGTAATCTGCATACAGTAGAGCAGGAAAAGCTGAACAGTCATATAGATATATAGTTTTGTGGGGAAAGATTTAGCAAAATATTAAGGGGGAGATTTATCAAACTGGTATAAAGTAGAACTGACTTAGTTGGCCATAGTAACCAATCAGATTCCACCTTTTATTTTGCAACGGAGCTATAAAAAACAAAAGGTGGAATCTGATTGGTTGCTATTGGCAACTAAGCCAGTTCTACTTTACACCAGTATGATAAATCTCCCCCATAATTTATACATTTAAACCTCTTCTCTATGTCAACTTATTACCACTCCCATGTACAACTTGCAGTGACTAACAGGTATCTCTGTACATACACTTACACAAGAAATGCTATCAATCACTGATCACACTTCCCTGTGTACAACTATCAGTGACTGACAGCTATCTCTGTATACACGCTTACACAGAGAATGCTATCAATCACTGATAACACTTCCCTGTGTACAACTATCAGTGACTGACAGCTATCTCTGTATACACGCTTACACAGAGAATGCTATCAATCACTGATAACACCTCCCCCCATGTACAACTGAGTTCAGAAAGAGGAGAGATATAAATCTATAAAATACAAGTTTTCTTGAATCTTTTCCCACAAAACAAATTACAATGGGCTCAGCTCCTCCTGCTCTAGAACATGCTGCCTGCAGATTGCACTGCATTTAGTCATGATAGGTTCTCTTCATTATTGAGCCTTGAGTCTAGACAGCCTATCTAAAGGGTGTATTAGACACCCTGATCAGGCAGAGAGTTATCAGGAGGGAAGCTTCCCTTCTCGGCAATCTCCTGCCTGCTAGCGGAGGAGACCGCTGCTATTACATGCAGCTATTACATGCAGCGATCTCCTCCGCAGCATGGGGAGGAGCAATCATGCCAGGCTGTACAGTGGTTTGCTGGCGGCAGATCGTTATTAGACAGTACGATCTGCCCCCAGCAAATTTTGATCTTTCAGCATGCAGAAAGATCTGGATTGCCCAATGAATGAGTGTTTGCTCATTCGTCGGGCAATCGGCGGCAGTATTACACTACAAGATCATCGCCAACGTTACCCTATGTAATACACCCTTAAGGCTCTCAAGAATTTGCTGCCTCAGGTGAATGTCATGAATTATTAAAAAGCATCTATAAGGTACTAGTAGTAAGGTGCTTTCTATTTAAAAAATGCACACTGACATGGTCGTAGCTGCAACTCATTTCACCACGTTATGCTTCTGAGGAAATCACATCCTAGATATAAACCATAGAAAACATTCTATACAATAGCCAGACAATGTGTATTGTGGATATGACTGACCTGATGGCATAGTTGTCAACAATCCCAAATTTTAAGGGACTGTCCATAATTTTCATAGGCAGACCCAGGAAATCCTTGCTGTCACGGACCAAAAATGGGTGGACATGTGTAAGCCCCACCCACAATTGAGTGGCCCCATTGGTTTGAGGAATTTCTAGGACCGGGCCTTAATTGTTCTGAATTTACCAACCACCTTGTTGGTAAGAATCCCGTATGGGTACACCAAATCCTTATTGCCAGGATCAGTGATTAGGTACCGGACCCCGTGACCAAACTATAACATTTCAAATAATTTTTGGGCAAAATCCTTTACATATTGGATGTACATGATGAAGCTGTGCCCATAATACACTCACCCACTGTGAGCAACGTAACAGGGAACAATAGATCATTGCTCCTTACTGCTCAGCAAATAAGATTGACTGATTTATCATCATATTGGTTGCTTTTACCTGATAACTAATCTTAAAACATATTAAGCTGAACATGTTGGCATGGGCGTAGCTATAGGGGGTGCAGAGGTAGCAGTCGCTACCGGGCCCAGGAGCCTAAGGGGGCCCAAAGACCCTTGTGCCGCATAGGAAGACACACAAAGCACTGAGGGAAGGGGGGCCCAAGCTGAGCTCTTGCACCAGGGCCCATAAGCCGTTAGCTACGCCCCTGCATGTTGGTGCTACTTATATATAAAAGGTTATTAGCACAGGTCTTGAGTGACTACCATGTTACAGCAGTGGACGGCTGAGCTCTACATTGTTTGGTAGTATTGCACCATCTAGTGGTCACAGCTGATATGGCCCTTACATTCAGCAAATGCAGAACAGATGTACGGTTCACACAGTAGTTTTTATAAAGTTTTTCTATGCCTACTTAGGGCTTATTCACTTGTCAGTGAATGATGGACTGCACATGGATCCATTGACTTTAACCACATCAGCCCCCCTAGCTTAAACACCCTTAATGACCAGGCCACTTTTTACAATTCCGCACTACACTACTTTCACCGTTTATTGCTCCGTCATGCAACTTACCACCCAAAGGAATTTTACCTCCTTTTCTTCTCACTAATAGAGCTTTCATTTGGTGGTATTTCATTGCTGCTGACATTTTTACTTTTTTTGCTATTAATCAAAAATGACCGAAATTTTTGCAAAAAAATGACATTTTTCACTTTCTGTTGTAAAATTTTTCAAAAAACTACATTTCTATATAAATTTTCTCTAAATTTATTGTTCTACATGTCTTTGATAAAAAAATCCAATAAGTGTATATTTATTGGTTTGGGTAAAAGTTATAGCGTTTACAAACTATGGTGCAAAAAGTGAATTTCGGCATTTTGAAGCAGGTCTGACTTTCTGAGCACCTGTCATGTTTCTTCAGGTGCTAGAATGTCAGGAAAGTATAAATACCCCCCAAATGACACCATTTTAGAAAGAAGACACCCCAAAGTATTTACGGAGGGGCATGGTGAGTTCATGTATCATTTCATTTTTTTCACAAGTTAGCGGAAATGACACTGTCTGAGAAAAAAAAAAAAAAAGTTTCAATTTCTGATAACTTCTGGCAAAAAAAAAAAATCTCAGACGGACTCACTATGCCCCTCAGTGAATACCTTGGGGTGTCTACTTTCCGAAATGGGGTCATTTGTGGGGTGTGTTTACTGTTCTGGCATTTTGGGCGGGCTAAATTGTGAGTCGCCATGTAAAACCTAAAGGTACTCGTTGAATTTGGGCCCTTTGCGCACCCAGGCTGCAAAAGTGTCACTCATGGGTATCGCCGTACTCAGGAGAAGTAGGGCAATGTGTTTTGGGGTGTATTTTTACATACACCCATGTTGGGTGAGAGAAATATCTCTGTAAATTGTCAACTTTGTATAAAAATTGTTAAAAGTTGTCGCTTACAGAGATATTTTTCACACAAAGTATGGGTATATATAAAAATACACCCCAAAACACATTGCCCTACTTCTCCTGAGTACGGCGATACCACATGTGTGCCACTTTTTTGCAGCTTGGGTGCGCAAAGGGCCCTAAAACCAATGAGTACCTTTAGGATTTCACAGGGCATTTTTACGCATTTGGATTCCAGACTTCTTCTCACGCTTTAGGGGCCTCTAAAATGCCAGGACAGTATAAATACCCCACATGTGACCCCATTTTGGAAAGAAGACACTCCAAGGTATTCTGTGAGGGGTATGGTGAGTTCATGTAAATTTTATTTTTGTCACAAGTTAGTGGAATATGAGACTTTGTAAAAAAAAAAAAAAAAAATTTCCGCTGACTTGTGCCAAAAATAAAAATTCTGTGGACTCACCATGCCCCTCACAGAATACCTAGGGGTGTCTTCTTTCCAAAATGGGGTCACATGTGGGTATTTATACTCACCTGGCATTTTAGGGGCTCCTAAGTGTGAGAATCCAAATGCATAAAAATGGCTCAGAAATCTAAAGGTACTCATTGGTTTTAGGGCCCTTTAGCATTTCAGGCTGCAAAAGTGTCACTCACGTAGTATCGTCAGTACTCAGGAGAAGTAGGGCAATGGTTTGGGGTGTATTTTACATATACCCATGCTGCGTGTGAGAAATATCGCTGTAAACGACAACTTTTTAAATTTTTTATTCAAAGTTGTCAATTTACAGAGATATTTCTCTCACCCAGTATGGGTATATGTAAAAATACACCCTAAAACACATTGCCCTACTTCTCCTGAGTACGGCGATACCACATGTGTGACACTTTTTGCAGCCAAGATGCGCAAGGGGCCCTAATTCCAATGAGTACCTTTTAGGAGGGCATTTTTACGCATTTTCTTCTCACGCTTTAGGGCCTCTAAATGCCAGGGCAGTATAAATACCTCACATGTGACCCCATTTTGGAAAGAAGACACCCCAAGGTATTCCATGAGGGGCATGGCGAGTTCATGGAAGATTTTTTTTTGGCACAAGTTAGTGGAAATTGATTTTTTATTGTTTTTTCTCACAAAGTCTCCCTTTCCGCTAACTTTTGACAAAAAGTTTAATTTTTCATGGACTCATTATGCCCCTCAGCGAATACCTTGGGGTGTCTTCTTCCAAAATGGGGTCACATGTGGGGTATTTATACTGCCCTGGCATTTTAGGGGCCCTAAAGCGTGAGAAGAAATGCGTAAAAATGCCCTCCTAAAAGGTACTCGTTATTTAGCCTTTGCATTTGGCTGCAAAGTGTCACCATGTGGTATCGCCGTATCAGGAGAAGTAGGGCAATGTGTTTGGGGTGTATTTTTACATATACCCATGCTGGGTGAGAGAAATATCTCTGTAAATTGACAACTTTGAATAAAAAATTTAAAAAGTTGTCGCTTACAGCGATATTTCTCACACCCAGCATGGGTATATGTAAAAATACACCCCAAAACACATTGCCCTACTTCTCCTGAGTACGGCGATACCACATGTGTGACACTTTTTGCAGCCAAGATGCGCAAAGGGGCCCTAAAACCAATGAGTACCTTCAGGATTTCACAGGCCATTTTTACGCATTTGGATTCTCACGCTTTAGGACCTCTAAATTGCCAGGGCAGTATAATACTCACATGTGACCCCATTGTGGAAAGAAGACACCCCAAGGTATTCTGTGAGGGGTATGGCGAGTTCACAGAAAAAAAAATTTGGCACAAGTTAGCGGAAATTGTTTTTTTTTTTTTTTTTTTTTACAGTCTCATATTCCACTAACTTGTGACAAAAATAAAATTTTGCATGAACTCACCATACCCCTCACGGAATACCTTGGGGTGTCTTCTTTCTAAAATGGGGTCACATGTGGGGTTTTTGTACTGCCCTGGCATTTGAGGGTCTCCGCAGTCATTACACGTATGGCCAGCATTAGGAGTTTCTGCGATTCTCCGTATATTGAGCATACGGGTAATGAGATTTTTTTCCGCTCAGCCTCTGCGCTGAAAAAAAAATGAACGGCACAGATTTTTTCATTCGCGATCGGTCAATGTGGATGAAAAATCTCTGCCAAAATCAGTGACTGCGGTGCAGTGGGCTGGGCGCTAACTAACTGGTGGTGATAGGGGACCCTTATGCCCCATTCACACGTCCGCAATTCTGTTTGCGGAACGGAATTGCGGACCCATTCATTTCTATGGGGACAGACTTTGTCCCGCTCGGATCCGGAATTACGGATCCGCGCTCCGGGTCTGCACTTCCGTTTCTGCAAAATATAGAACATGTCCTTTTCTTGTCCGCACTGCGCATAAGAAAAAGCATTTTCTATATAGTTCTGGCAATGTGCGGATCTGCAAAATGCGGAAAGCACATTGCCGGTGTCCGTGTTTTGAGGATCTGCGGATCGATCCGCGGATCGGATCCGCGGATCCGTGAATCCACGGATCCGTGAATCCACGGATCCGCAAAACACATATGGACGCCTGAATGGAGCCTTACAAGGGGTGTGATCAATGACAGGGGGTGATCAGGGGTCTAGATGGGGTGATCAAGGGGTTAATAGGTGAGGGGGTGGGGGTTAGTGTAGTGTTTGGTGCAACTTTATTGTAGTTACCTGGTCCTCTGGTGGTCGATCCCAGTAAATGGGACCACCAGAGGACCAGGTAGCAGTTATATCAGACGCTGTTCATAAAACAGCGTCTGATATAGCAGTTTGATGCGATTTTATTCGCATCTACAGCCTGCCAGCGATGGATCATCGCTGGCAGGCTGTAGCCGAACTGCTGTGCCGCGCTTCCCTGTGAACGCGCGCGCGTTCACAGGAAATCTCGCCTCTCGCGAGATGACGCGCCGATGCGTCGGAACAGAGCTACAGGGCCGCCCGCAGGACGCATCCCTGCGTTAGGCGGTCCTGTAGCGGTTAATGTGTTTAGGCCGCTTTCACAGCGTTTGGGCAGTGATTATTAGCGAGCCAAAACCAGGAACGGAGTCTACAAGGAGATAACTTATAATAGAAAGATCTGCATCTGTTCTGTGTTTTCAACCCGCACCTGGTTTGGTCTCAGAATCACAGATGGAAATGGCTGTGTCAGTGGCCTCAGGCTACATGCACACAAATGTATGTGTTTTGCGGTCCGCAAATCACAGATGGAAATAGGCATTATTACAATAGATCTACAAAATAAAAAACGGATGCCATACGGACGTCATCAGTTTTTTTTGCGGATCCGCGGGGCCACGGAAGGGAGCAACGGATGTGGACAGTGCACGGAGTGCTGTCCGCATCTTTTGCAGCCCCATTGAAGTGAATGGGTCCGCACCCGAGCTGCAAAAAATACGACTCGGATGTGGAACCAAACCACGGTCGTGTGAATGGGCCCTAAGGGTGCATTCACACGACTATATGTATTTTGTGGTCCACGAACCGCGAATCCACAAAAAATACGTATGACATCCATGTTTCATCTGTTTTTTTGCAAATCCATTGTAACAATGCTTATCCTTCTCCACAAAACGGGCAAGAATAGGACATGCTTATTGTGGGACTGCGGAATGGACATGCGGATGTGGACTGCACACGGTGTGCTGTCCGTGTTTTTGCAGACCAAAAATACGGACCTGTGAATGAGGCCCGATACAGTACCATTGCATGTACACTCTGCTTTTTAGTTCCATGCAAAAATTGACCTGCCGAGCAGATTTTTCAATCTTTAGCATTTCAGTTCTTTTTTTTTCTTGTCGATTTTTCAATGCAAAAAAACACAAGTAACACAAGATGTTTTTGATGTTACAAATATGAAATGTGAGACAACCTGTACCCATATTCAGGTAGCCTAAGGCCTCTTTTACACCAGTGTTACGGATTGTGTCAGGATCTGTTCAGGAAAAAACTGAAGGTTTTGCAGGCATTTTCTGACAGTTTTGTCTGCGATTGCGTTCAGTGTTTCAGGTTTTTCCCTGTGCGGATGTAATCAGTTTTTATGTACTTTTCACATGCGTGAAGAAAAACTGAAGACTAAGGCCTCATGCACACAACCGTATGTGTTTTGTGGTCCACAAATTGCAGATCCGCAAAAAACAACGGATGACATCCGTAAAGCATCCGTTTTTTTTTTTTTGCGGATCCACATACTTGTCTGCAAACTAGAAAAAATAGGACATGCTCTATTTATTTTGCGGAGCTACAGAACGGACATACTGAACGGACAGCACATGGTGTGCTGTCCGCATTTTTTGTGGACCCATTGAAATGAATGGCTCTGCATCCTATCAGCTAAGACCCCTTTAACACGAGCAAAATTTATGCGCGGGTGCAATCCGTGATGTGAACACATAGCACCCGCACTGACTCCTGACCCAATTATTTTAATGAGTCTGTGTACATGAGCGATTTTTTTTTCACGCATCACTTCTGCGTTGCGTGAAAAATGCAGCATCTTCTATATTCTGTGTCTTTCACGCAGCCCTGGCCCCATAAAAGTGAATGGGGCTTCAGTGAAAACGCATTGCATCCGCAAGCAAGTGCGGATGCAATGTGTTTTTCACTGATGATTGCTAGGAGATGTTGTTTGTAAACCTTCAGTTTTTTATCACGCATGTGAAAAACACATCAAAACGCATTTCACTCGCGCAGGAACAACTGAATGCAATCACAGACAAAACTGACCGAACTTGCTTGCAAAACGGTGCAAATTTGACTGAATGCATCCGGACCTAATCCGTCACGCTCGTATGAAAGAGGCCTAACAATCTACATCTCCCAGCAACTATCAGTGAAATACGCATTGCATCCAGATGCTTTCCGTTTTTTCACACAAGCCCCATTCAATTTTATGGAGCCAGGGCTACAGAAAAAAAGCACAATATAGAACATGCTGTGATTTTTCCTGAATGCAAAGATGAGTGATAAAAGACGTTCATGTGGACAGACCCAATGAAATGACTGGGTCAGGATTCAGTCCGGATGCAGTCCGTTCACAACACGCATCATAACCTGACAGAAAACTCGCTTATGCGAAAGAGCCCATAAACATTTAAATGTTTGCTTTTGCATCAGTATTATGCCTCATTCCCACAGTCAGTGTTTGGTCAGTGATTTCCATCAGTGATTTTTAGACAAAACCAGGTGCGGCTGTAAGGCCCCTTTCACACGGGCGAGTTTTCCGCGCAGGTGCAATGCGTGAGGGGGACGCATTGCACCCGCACTGAATCCGGACCCATTCATTTCTATGGGGCTGTGCACATGAGCGGTGATTTTCACGCATCACTTCTGCGTTGCGTGAAAATCGCAGCATGCTCTATATTGTGCATTTTTCACGCAACGCAGGCCCCATAGAAGTGAATGGGACTGCGGGAAAATCGCAAGCAAGTGCGGATGCGTTGCGATTTTCCCGCATGGTTGCTTAGCAACAGGACCCGATCTCTATTATTTTCCCTTATAACATGGTTATAAGGGGAAATAATAGCATTCTTAATAAAGAATGCATAGTAAAATGAAGAGGAAGGGTTAAAATAATAAAGTTAACTATCTTAGCCACTTGATCGCGTAGTTGCGATCTGTCCTCTCTTTCCTGCAGCATCTATGATCTAAAGGACCTGTGATGACATCACATCACATGGTCCATCTTACCATGGTGATGGACCATGTGATGTGATGTCATCACAGGTCCTTTAGTTGTTAGCTGATGCAGGGAAAGAGAGGACAGATCGCAACTACACGATCAAGTGGCTAAGGTAAGTTAACTTTTATTATTTTTAACCCCTTCCTCTTCATTTTACTATGCATTCTTTATTAAGAATGCTATTATTTCCCCTTATAACCATGTTATAAGGGAAAATAATAAATTCTCCAGAAGACCCAAAACCGGACTTTAGTGATGAAGTCCGGCTTTGGGTCTGGGTACCAAACATGGCGATTTTTCTCACGCGCGTGCAAACGTTTGCACCCACGCGGAAAAACACGCATATTCCCGCAACGCACCCGCCTCTTATCCGGGCGTCAAACATGACGCCCGTGTGAAAGAGGCCTTAGTGTGATGACTTGTTTTTTGCAGGATGAGGCGATGTTTTCATCGGTACCATTTTGGTACCGGGTCCCTGCATCACATGGATCACATAGCTATGCGCCGTACGATCTATACGGTGCATTGCTCACATAGCATAGCTATGTGAACCATGCGATGCAGCAACCCGGTGACATCATGGAGGATCGTCCCGGCCGCCGCACGGAAGGTAAGTAGCTTTTCCCACAGCTCCCCGCTGATTTTCCATGGCAGCCGGGACTTTAGTAGCGTCCTGGCTGCCATTATTAAAAGCTAAACGTTGGATACGGCGATGCACCGAAACGACGTTTAGCTTAAAGTCGGATCTGGATTTCTCTCTATTCAGAATGCATTGGGATAATCCTGATCAGTATCTTTCCGTCCTAGAGCCCCGAGGACAGAACGGAAAAACGCAGATGTGAAAGGGGCCTAAGTAGCCACAGTTACAGTCCGTTGCACTGAGCTGGTCGAACATGCTCAGTTTAAGGCTATATACACGACCGTGCCGTGTTGTGGTCCACAAAACACGGATTCTGCTAGTGTGCCTTCCACAGTTTGCAGAACGGAACAGTTTGCTGTCCACATCTTATGCAGCCCCATTGAATGAATGGGTCCACATCAGAGCTGCAAAAAACGCGGGTAAGATGCGGACCAAAACGTTTGTGTGCATGAGGCCGAAATCTTCAACTGCCACCAGCCATATGTTCTGTTAGAAGCAGTTACAGATACAGGGAGACAGCTGCAGCAGAAAGGACACGCAGTCTGAAGATAATCCAGCAGAGCAATTAGAGCAGTGAATGTGGAGATCTCTGGATCTATGTGTGGTACAGAGTGGGTTCTAGCTTTGTTAGAAGGGTACTGTCATACTATATGATGTCAGATTTCATTTTTTAAATTAATCATGGCATAACCCCTTTAACTATAGGCAGAATTCTTATGATGTTGTGCGCCGCCACATCTCAGAATAAATGACACGACAATTGAATTGCAAAACACCAAATCTGTATTTACAGCAAGTCACATGGCGAAAAAACATAACTTAAAGCAAAAAAAAAATAAATAGATGTGGAATAGAGGCATGAAATAAATACATACAAGTCAATATGGATAACAGGGGTGTGGGGGGTTCCCAATAATTAAATACTGAGTCATCAGGGTTGATAAATCCAAAACCAGGTATGGCAGACAACATGTAGGCCCTGTCCCTCCCCCACTGAGATGTCCCGGCACAAGTGTCAAAGTTTCTATAAGGAGCAGCTGTTTTTATGGGAAAAACATGGGTTTCTGCAAGTCTTCAGATGAAGGGAACAGTTTTTAGCTGCAGAAAACTTTCGGCAATAAAGTCTGCTGCGTGTGAAGTCGTGCCAATACTCCGGTCACAACCAAAGCCACTTTTACAACTCCAAGTCCTAGAGGACCAAAGCTCTGTGTTGTATTGCATTGTATTGGATGTAGAGTCCCCTACTGCCAGGTCTTTACATTGTAAGACACCAGAGTTTACCCTCTGCAACAGGGTGGCTACAGCAGTGTGAGCTTCGGATGTGACCGGAATCAATAAAAAGACGTCACTGACTATTCTATGGAGAATTTACCCGTAAAAATATAGTTAAAGGTGAATGTACAAGGGACTCCATTTCAGCAGCTACTGCAGAGGTGGAGGGGAAGATAATGACTTCAGTGCAGCCAGTCTCCCTTGGCTTTTCTCTACCCTCAGCTCCATGTCCGTTCTGGAGCAGCAGGCTGAGGAATGCACATTGCGGCTCCATTCATCTCTACAGGAGTTCCTGAGATTGCAGGGTACAGTACCCAGCTATTTCCAGATCTCACGTGGGGATAAACGGAGTGGCAGTTTGCATACCCGACCTACTGCTTCCTTCATTTCAGGGGGCCCAGAGGGGTATAGGGTACTCATCATTGGTAGGGGTCCCAGTTGTAATCTAATAGTTAAGTAGTATACTGTAGATGGGGGATAAGTAAACTGGTGCACCCCATTAAGTCTTGGATCATGACTGGTGGCTATGGATACATTTCTTAAGGGCCCTTGCACACGACCGTATGCCCTCCGAGACATACGGTCTGTGAACGGGCCACGTCCTGGAGCGGCATTGATCGTGCGCATGGGAGCTCGCAGTATCATAGATAACAATGATGCTGTGCACGTCGAGCCGCCTGCAGGGCTATGATCTCATGTGTGCGGGACAATAGTCTCGCAGGCGGCTCAACGTGCACAGCATCATTGTAATCTATGATGCTGTGAGCTCCCATGCGCACGATCAATGCCGCTCCGGGACATACGGTCGTGTGCAAGAGGCCTAACAGTTACAGCCCTTTACATCAG
Organism: Bufotes viridis; assembly: GCA_033119425.1. Lineage (NCBI taxonomy): Eukaryota > Metazoa > Chordata > Amphibia > Anura > Bufonidae > Bufotes > Bufotes viridis. The sequence goes on along the minus strand of CM065594.1, from coordinate 100,359,731 downwards.
CGTCATCATGCAGCAACCAGTTTGACAACTCCTCTGCTGGAGGCACAGAGCCAAATCAGCTTCATGGAAAAAGCAGCTCGACAGCAGTCAAACCAGGCCATTGCCCAGGGTATCAAGTCAGGTGGGGTACCCCTTTAAGGGCCACATGGCTTCTACAGAACGTTTGGAATAGTGCAAGAAAAAATAAAATCCTTTTAACCTGACTAATAGGAGAATCCCTTCACAGTGTGTACATACATGGTGGGTTGGGGAGGTCTTGACACAGTGGTAAAGTACAGTTTGCATTGATGTATAGACTCTCAGGACAAAGCATTGCAGGGTCCCCAGAAATCTAAAACCATCCAGGAACTGCACTTTGTATCCCATGCAGAGTATACCTGAGGCTTCAATAAGCTGAGCTTTTTCCAGTCCCACATCCAGTGCAGACAGAAGTTTTCAATAGTAAAACGTCACTTATAGCAGGGGCATAAAGGTCAACTTTTTGCCCCTCATTTTTTGAGAACTGAAATAAAAATGTATAAAAATAGTGACCATGTGAACTGATGGGAATGACATGGAAAACAAGTCTGGAACTGCTTCAGATTAAGGCAAGAAGGGCAGACGACGCCCTTGGAGGCAAGTATGTACACACAAAGTCTGGCTGAACGTCTTCACCATTTAATTTGTGGCAAAAATCAATAGTACAGAGATGTGAAAAATATCTAATAATCCCAGCCATTCACCCACAAAACACAGCCCCAAAAATAAAAACAGAAAATGCCAGGGGCTTCTCAAGTAAATTTCCATCTCCCACAGTTTTCAGTCACGTGGGATAAACAAAAATATAAATCTCCATACAGCGAGCATTCCCAGAGGTTAGACTACAGAACGTGTCGTCCGGCAACTTAACAAGAAGGAAAAATAAAAGTTCTAGTGTCACTTGAAAGCACATTCACAGTTTCTGTAGAGTTCAGGGACACTTTTCAAATGATATGTAGCAGCTTGTGAATGTCTGGTGGAATGCGCTCGGATCTTCCAGGCCTGGAACAAGACAAGAAGTTGTTAGACACAAACTGTGGGTGGGAGAACAGTTAAAGTTGGGAGAAGCTATTTTAGCACTGACCCCCAATATGGGTTACATCCCCTAAGAAATCAGTTTAAGTGTGCTAAAGGTCGCTACATAAGAGCGAAAATAAAAAAAATTATATAATATCAGATTGGCTGTTTGAAGAGGCTGCTGCGCTCACTGAAGCTTAGGGAGCAATGCAGCAATCTCAGCTTTCCAAGCACAGCGCCATCCATTGGATGGTGGCTGTGCTTGGTATTGCAGTTCAGCCCCAGTGACTTGGATCACTGGCCTAGGAAAAGGCTGTGGCACTCACCGGAGCACTGTGGCCTCTTCAAACAGCCAATTGGCAAGGGTACCAGGAGTCAGTCCCCCACCAATCTTCTATTGATTACCTGTCCAGATTTTAAAAAAAAAAAAAAAAAAAAAAAAACTACTTTAGGCCCAGTCCCTTTCAAGTGAATGGGGCTGGGCTGCAATACCAGACACAGCTGGTATCCAAGGGACGAGGGAGCTCCATGGCCTCCTCAAACTGCTGGGCTCCTGAGGATAGGCCATCAATATGAAGCTCTCCGACAACCCATTTAATGGCTGCCGTTTATCCAGATCTCCTCCAAGTGAGGAGCTGGCAGACTGGTCATTACACCGAGCCGCTGATCATCTATCTGCCCCATTGGGACAATGGCAAGTCTTGATTTTTGTATAGTAGCATGCACTTACCCTTTCCAACACTAAGATTAAGGCCTCTTGTCGTTTGGTCCAAACCCTCGCTTGGATATCCGACGATATAGCGAGCTCTGTTTCACTGAAGGCAAAGACAATGACATTGTAATAAAACCCATTAAGCATACATCATTAGTATTAATAAAGGGCTTAGTTAAGAGAAATGTTCTGCGCAGATCCACAGCATTCACACTGAAAAACAATGGCAGTGGAATATGGGGCAGATTTGGCCATTGCAAAATCCGCTGTGAACAGGGCTTTAAGTTGAAAAGTCATTACATTTTTTTTTTTTTAAAGAGTGAGTGTTTTGTAATACACTTATTAAGTCAATAATTTCATGTTCATTAGAAAACTCTGAAATCCCCCTTGGCAACCTTCAATTCAGGGTTGCTAAGGAAAATGAAGACGCTAGATAACTGTATAATGCAGAGGCCATCTTCTCATCCAGTCTCTGGTCTCCCTGTCCCAGCCTCACCTACCTAAATTTGTAATAAATCTTAAACTAAAGTGACATGCCTCCCTGCAGACAGTTTCTCCTGTCAGCACTCATCTCAACCTTCCCAGTGCTAACCAGAGGTGCACTGGATGGTAGAGGGGAGTGCTGCAGCCAGCTATCAGCAGATAAACTGGGGTATGGCAGCAGGGACTGGGATGTGGAGACCAGAGGCAGGCTGAGAAGCCTTTGCATCACAATTCTCCATTATTTCCAGCAATTAGTAGAATGCAAAAGACCAATCCTCCTTAGCAACATTCATTTAAAGGGTTGCTTAGGAGAGCTTTTACATACAGGTTTCTAATAAAAATATTTCCCCCAAATTTTTTATATACATTTTTTTTAATAAACAAGAATTTTGTCATGGTGCCTGCCATTTTCAATGGCAGACAGCCCCACAGTTTGCGAGCCAGTGGTTTAAAGCTGCGCAAAGAAGGAACATGTCCCTTCTTAGCACAGTGTCCGGACGCTTGAAGCTGTGGCAGGTGTTTGCTTGCCGTTTGAACAACTGTGGCAGAAACCATCTTAGTGTGCCCTTACAATGTATTAGTACAGGTAAGTACCATCTGGAGTGGTGCTGGGCAGGGGATTTGTGCAACTGTATATCCACTGCTAAAAAACTAAGATATGCATCATCAGGAGGCATTTGGAAAACATTTTTATCCAGATGCTTAAAGGGGTTGTCAATATCAGATCAGCAGGGGTCCGACACCCAACACCCCCGCCGATCAGCTGTTTCCCGTGCCAGCACTGCCTCCTCTTCATTGTTTACCTGCTGGCCGTTGCATCTGCAGTGGTGAGCAGGTGCAATTACACCCAAGCCGTCCCATTCATTTCAATGGGACGGCTTGTTGTATAGGTCATCAATATATATCACCCCTTTAGTCACTGGTGAGAAGCAGAGATCTAAATGATTAAACTTTACCCAAGACCAGAAAAACATTTTAATAGTCTATACTTCATATCCCTTTATAAGGTATTGCACAAAATAGAAAAGTTGTCATGCCCTGTAGGGTGCATCATTACAGGTATGACCAGGTGCCATACAAACACTTTGTGTGCCTGTATACCCTTAGGCTGGTTTCACACGAGCGAGTTCAGGGCTAGTATTGGAGCTTCTGCAGACACATCACGAGTTCAATGCATTAAATTTGCTTGTGTGAAACCAGCCTTCGGGCTCTTTCAGAGAAGCGTGTCCTGTGCGGGATTAGCGCTACGTGTGTGAATGCGATTTCCCATCATGGACACTGCTCGTTTCTCTGGAGTGCACAGCATTACACGGATTTATAATGCTGTGCGTCTCTGCATAACCTTACTGCTACAGAATCATAGTGACAGCATTATTTCAGTATGATTCTGTAGCAGTAAGATCATGGAGAGACAGCATTATAAATCAGTATAATGGTTAGCAATCCTGAGAAACAAGAAGTGACCATAACAGGGAATCGCACATAGAGAGATTGAGAGAGCTCCAAGGCTACAGATTTGCCGTTGCAGATGTGCCAAACCTGTAATTGTACAGTACTAACAAAGTAGATGAGATTAAAGGGGGTTATCAACCCCTATAATGACCCCACCCCCCCATTGCCTGGGCCCCTCATGTTGGTTATGCTTACCTGGCCCCCCAGCACCCGTGTTGCTCCTGATGTCTGAACAACCACTGCATCCAGGGGGGCCCTGCTATTGGCTGCTCATCCCCCGTCAGATGTTTTGATCTGCGCAATGGGGAGATGCAGCAGCAGCCATCAGGAGCGACACGGGTGCCGGGGAGCGAGGCTAGTATAACCCATTTAAAAAAAAAATAAAAAAAATTATATATATTTATGGACCTGCAGAACAGATTTGAAATCTGCAGCGTGCCAATTTATGCTTTAGCTGTCCCCAGTGGATAATATCCTTTGCAATGGAGAATGTGAAGTCCACTGGCTTTTCTGAAGCAAAAACCACATTGTAGTACATGCAATTTTGTTCAGTGGAATTTTTCTGCTACAATTTTAGGGATGTGTTGATACAACCTAATGTAGGATTTACTGCGGTTTAGGAACTTACCATCCATAGATGCAGAAGACCCCTGATTCAGGGAAGGGTTGCTAACAGCGAACGGTGCTCCAGACAGTGGCTGCTCGTAAGACTTCAACAGGCTCCAATGTGGATCAACCTCGTATGGATACAGCACATTATTGCTTAGTACTGCTGGACCCGACTTGATTGGGGGCCTCTCGAGATTGTGCATGTTCACTTGGCCGTGGTGAAGTCTCTTAACCATCTCTGCACTGGCACAGTTGCTGCTGGAAGCAGAGCTTAACATACCATGTTTGGTTCTCTTTGTGAAGGGCTCCCCAAGCTCTAAATGCGTGGCTCGGGCAAATGGGTGCTCTGTAAACAATGACGAGATCATACGGTAAGAGTGCTCTGAGCCGTTCATGCTTCCATTGCTGGTTTGCAGGTTGGGGAAGACGCCCAAGGAGGATATTTCTGTTCAGGATGCTGCATCCTTTCTAACAAGTGGGTGATGCCTTGTAGGTCAGGCTGCAGGCACCTATAGCTGCCAACTTGCTGGCCACTTTGAAGTTTATTCTCTTGTTCAACACTCTTACAGTCCGTTTCTGATTTTGTGGTCTTGTTTGACTGGGCAGGAGCCCTTTTAGGTTTCTCATGGTTCAGAGTCTTTGTATTCGTTGGGGGAGACCCTTTTACCCTAGGACCATCCAGCTGCATAGGTGACACATCAACCCCTTGTAGAGCCGGGGGACAACCGGTGCGCCTCATTTTTATCACAAGACCTGGGTTTTTACTCCTGCTGCCAGGTTTGTGGAGAAGGTCATAGTTTTGCTTGTGGATCAGTTTCTGGTGTATGATTAACACCTCGGGGTATAAGGTTTTGTAAGTACAGTACGGGCAGGTACGCACCAACAATAAGGCACCGTTATATAAAGTGGCATGTACGTCCTTGGCCGATTTTCTACACAAGTCCAAAGGAACAGGCTCTAAATCATCTGGTATATTAGGTGTAAAGACTTGGCTCTCCACAGAGGTCTCCTCTTCATTCGAGTACATTTCTGGGTCAAGGGTTTCATCACAAGCCAATGAAATGTCCTCCATAAGAGGAGTCCTTGGCTGCTCCTCCTCTAGCACAGACTTCTCGGGCTCTTGCTTGACGGTGGCTGATGCCTCCCCTTGGAAGAGTTGCTTTGTGTTGACTAGTTTATTACGCAGGGCTGACATCCTCTTGGGGGGTTTGGAGAGCAAAGTGTCCTCTTTGGTATCAGTTATGGGTGTCTGGGACACTTTGCTTTCCTGTATGTTGGCAGGAGAAGGATCTGGGGACCTCTTGAGTAGTTGTAAACTTTTACTGATGCTTCTGACACGAGCATTAGATTCTCCAGGCTTAAATTTGTGGTGTCTCTCCAAGTGATACCTCAGGGATGTTTTCTGTGCAGCAGCATAATCACAAAAGTCACATTTGTATGGCTTTTCACCTGCAAAAGAACAAAGGTGTAAGAAGGTAACCGATCAAGATTCTCAGCCAACCCAAATCAAACCTGTACTTTAAAGGAATTTTACTATAGAGGAATTTCTAAATTAGATCTGACCATAAAACGTGGGCAGAGAAGTTAACAGCTTGTAGACCCGTCCGCTACCAGAAATTTCTACTTTAGACACATCATGAGCATGAACTTAAAAACCCCTTTACCTGTATGAGTCCTGAGATGAATATTGAGGTAATAGTTTGAGCGAAAGCTCTTTCCACAGAAACTGCATTCCCTGGAAGCTGGAAGGCCTTTGGTTTTAGAGATTGCTTGTCCATCATCAATTTTTTCTACAATTAACAAAAGCACAGGTCCATTAGGAGAAATCACATTTACAAATGCCAATAAAATGTAATGGCCGCCTCGGAGGCCACGGCTAGAACAAGACATCAGTGGGACTCAAGTCGAATGACTTGCCTGCTTGAGTCACAAGCCTTGGTCTGCACTGACTTCTATTGGGGTACAGCACCCGAATCCAATGCAGAGGGAGATAAGGGACTACTATGGAGACTTGTGGTTTGCAGTGGCGTGAGATACACCATAATTCGAGACTTAAGCTAGGCATATACATTCAATAGCCATCACTCATTTGGCCCACAGCCATCTCCCAGCCTCTCTATACCAGTTTGGCTCGGCCTAATGGTCCATTGACAAGTGCGTAGAATGGATCCGGATCTGTTCCGCAATGTTGCAGAACAGATCCGGACCCGTTCATTCTATATGGGGCAGCAAGAGATGCTGACAGCACACAGCGGTACGCATCCCCAATCTTCTGGTCCACGGCTCCCGAGAAATATAGAACATGTCCTATTCTTGTCCTCAATTGCAGATAATAGTTCTATGGGGGTGCCGGCCGGGTGTATTGCGGATCCGCAATACACTATGGACATGTGAATGGACCCCAATGTGTATTCTATGGTTAGAGTGGAGAAAGCTGCTGCCAGACATCTCTGGGAGAACAAAAGGATTTTCACCTGATTCTTCTCTCCCCGACATCTGTAGGAGTTCCCCAAACACGTTAGATTGTTGTCCAAACCCGCCATTCTCTGCATATTTGCCTACATAATGCATATGGTGTAAAATGCAAGGGAAGCCTAGCCCTGGAGAGGCTTAAAGAGGACTAACATTTCCCATGCAATTACTCTGGAGCATCTATTCTTTTGACTATTACTTTATTATTCCTGCTAGAAGTTAGGAATAATTTCTATAAGTTTGCAATGGAGGTCGACGCGAGTGGATCCAGGTGGGGGCAGTGGCGGATCCAGGGGGACACGGGCAATTGCCCCCGATATTGTGGCAGGCTGGCAGCACCGGCGGCAGTGACAGGAGATGAACGCTTCCACTGTGGAAGCGTTCATCTCCATAGCGATCTGTGTCGCCGTCCTCTGGAGAGCGATACAGATCGCTGTGCAGTGCGGCAGGGAGGGAGAGGCGTCTCCCTCCCCTGCTCCTCTGATAGGCTGTCGGCCTCGTGCCGGCAGCCTATCAGAGCGGTTCAGGCGGCGCGATGACGTCATCGCGCCGCCTGAGCAGAGGACAGAACGGGACACAGGCTGGAAGAGGCCTGCATCCAGCGCTGCAAGGAGGTAAGTAGGGAGGAGGGGGAAAGAAGCCTGCACATGATTTTGGGAAGGAGCCTGCACATGATTTTGGGGGAGGGAAGGAGCCTGCACATGATTTTGGGGGGAGGGAAGGAGCCTGCACATGATTTTGGGAGGAGCCTGCACATGATTTTGGGGGGAGGGGGAGGAGCCTGCACATGATTTTGGGGGGAGGAGCCTGCACATGATTTGGGGGGGCTGGGGAAAGGAGCCTGAAAATAATTTTGGGGGAAGGGGATGGGTGGGGAAAGAGCCTGCACATGATTGGGGGACATGATGGGGGAGAGAGGAGACTCCGGGGGGCACTGTGGGGACATTACTGATGTGTTTTATATGGGGGTAGTAGGATAATTTGTCCAGAATATGGGAGGATGATGGAAAAGTAGTAACTGAGATTTATTTTGTTGTCAAACTGCAGAGACGAAACCTGACGGTCTGGTCTGAAGGTCTGAAAGGAGAAGATGAGGAAAGAGAACATCTACATCACAGGAGACGTCACTGGATGGAAGAGGTAAGTGGGGCTGTTTTTCTGTAGTGATGGGAGCTGGGGCGTATCAATCGCCCAAAGTGCCCCTCCCGAGACCAGGCTCTGGATCCGCCAGTGGGTGGGGGAGGATTGTCCCTACGCAGTCACTGCCAGCACAGATTGGATAGTGTCAGACTGTGCAGGGACACACCCACGACTGGCAACACCCAGCTGGACTTACATTGTCAACTGCTAGCAATCCATTCATGATTCTAGCAGGAGTCAAAGGAATGACAAGTCATAATAGATTCTGCAAAATGGTCCTTACAATGGATGCAGGTTGGTAATAAAAACCAGACGAGTCAGGAGAGGTTATAGGTCATCTTTAAAGGGGTTCTCCGGGAATTAAGAAATTCCCAAATATCTTTCATTAGTTATAATGGTTTGTTTTGTGTGGGGGGGCAATCATTAGGAGAAATAAAATGGCCGCTGTCCTTTTCGTACACACAAAACCTGTCCTAATTGCAGAGCAGGACAGGTTACTTCAGAGCAGTGAGGTAAAGAGCGGCCTCATCCCCATTCTGCTGTACTTCTCAGGTTTTAGGATCCTGAATAAAGTTTAATGTGATCTTCAGTTGAATCTCTGTAAGAATGGAGTTCATGAGGAGACACAGAGAAGAGGGGGGCATGTGACTGAGCAGCAGCTCTTGTATGCAGTCTCCATTACCACAGGGTCCTGTATGCCCTCTCTTCAAACTCCATACCTACAGAGATTCAGCTGAAGATCTTATCAGCTGCATTCAGGATCATAATCCCTGACACGTAGAGCAGAGAGGAGGATGAGGCAGCTCTTTAGCTCAGTGTATGAGGCAACTTGTCCTGCTGTGGGATTAGGACATGAATAGGATGGCGGCCATTTTATTTCTCCTAATGATTTCGCCCTCCCCCCCAACCATAAACTATTATAACTAATAAGAGATATTTGGGAATATATTTATATTAAAGTAATTATGTTCATTTTCTTAATTCCCGGACAACCCCTTTAAAGATGACCTATAACCTCTCCTGACTCGTCTGTTTTTATTACCAACTTGCATCCCCTTGTGATAATTCTGTGGGTTGTGTGTACTAATAGGACGGTGCGGTGGCCATTTTATTTTCCCCTGATTGTTCTCCAGACAGAACAAGCCATTATAACTAATGACATTTATTTGGGAATATATTTACAAAGTAATATTTAAGCATTTTCTGTAATTTTATTTTCTCAATTCCCGGAGAACCCCTTTAAGTCTAAAGTGCATTGTCTACACATGTGACTATATGCAGTCCAATATATCCACCCTGCATACATAAGGGCTCCATGCCCATATTGCGGACCTTAAGAGGCCAGTCTGCTATATACAGGCACTGGCCATGTACATTGTATGCTACCGATGTGGACTCATTGACTTGAATGAGTCCACGATCCACAAAATATGACCAAAGATAGGACTTCACCTATCTTTTGTGGAGGCACTATGAAGCTTTTCTGTGAGCTTTCGGGTCCGGGCCTCTGCACTGCAAAAAGATAGTACATCTTTGGCCGTAACTTGCGGATCGCGGACCTATTCAAGTCAAATGAAGTGCACACGGCCGGTGCCCATGCATTGCAGACCACTATTTGTGGTCTGCAGCCCGAGCACCGAGCCATAACGCTCATGTGCACAAGCCCCAAGTTACATAGTTGTTAGTGTTGAACAGACTAGTGTTTGGCGTACAGGTTCAGGTCTCCAAGACTCCGGTTATGTATTCCGCTACCACCGACCATAATGTAATTCTATGACGGCATGCAGCACAGAAGCCTATAAAGGCATTCAGTCATATCGCCAGCATAGACTTATGATCGAATCCAATATGGAATGCCTGTTAAAGAATTCCGTTATTGTCCGTGGAAGCAGAATCCAACGGGATTCTTGGATAACCCGAACTTGAAACACAAGTTCGCTCAACACTAAGGGTCTATTCACACGTCCGCAAGTGTTTTGCGGATCCGCAAAATACGGACACCAGCAACGTGCGGTCCGCACATCACTGGCACTATAATAGAAAATGCCTATTCTTGTCTGCAGTTGTGGACAAGAATAGGACATTTTTTTTATTTTGCCGAAGCAGAAGTGCGGATGCGGACAGAACATAGTGTGCTGTCTGCACCTCTCCTGTCCCCATTGGAAATTAATGGGTCTGCACCCGTTCCGCAAAATTGCAGAACAGATGCGGACCCGTGAATGGAGCCTAATAGTTGTGCTTTCGCCACTTTTCAAAAATCTGTTCATTGCAAGTCAATAGGAAAATCTAAAATCCACAAATAGTCCATTTTTTGGTGGTTAGTTAGTAGTATGTAAGGGTGGCTGCAAACTATGCCTACAAAAAACTAAATTATTGCGACATATGCCGCTTGTGGCAGTTTTCAATGGAATCTGAGGCTCAGGAGCTACAGAAGAGAAGTGCCAGTCTTTTCATTATACATTTCCTTTCTTTGGCTCAAAGTTCTTAAAGAAAACCTGCCACAAAACTGCAAGTGTTCGTCCAGCATTTGTGAATTGCACTAACAGGTATAACATTTTCCCTGATCCACCACTAGAGGGCGATCTGGGCAACCAAATGTTTAAACATGTTCTAAAGGTGACAAAGCAGAATGTGGATGTACCAGTCACTTTTCCTTCTTCATTCTGCAGAATTGGGAACTTCTGAATAAGGGCAGAAGAGACAGATAATGACATGGAAAAGACAGTCTGATACTAGTTTCTTACCATTCGTTTGATCATCTCCTCCCACATCTTCTGATTCAGATTCATCCTCCATCTTAACTGTCTCCTGATCCTCCACACTGGCGGGAGTATCTGGAGAGCTGGCAGGCAGCAGTCCTTCAATGTTACTCATGGTTGAGGACTCTGAATCACTCCTGTCCTTCCTGTGTACACGAGAATGCATTACCAGCTGTTGGTAGGTCTTAAACCACTTCCCACAGTCAGAACAGAATGGGGTCTTATCCTGCACCCCCTGAACCTTTGTTTCCTCCTTGGTATTACTGTTTTTAGGCTCATCTAGCCCCTGTGCCTGCGTGGCTCCCGCACAGTCTTCAACTTTAGTAGTGTCTGTCTCACCCAAGAGAACAGACTGATTCATCTTTCCTGTATTCCAAACATCAGTGATCTCATCCTTGTCAGAATCCGTTTCCAGGTTGACTTCAAAGAAGGGCTCCTTCACACGACCAAAGCCTAAGGCCACTTTGCCTTTAGTTGCCAGCTGCCAAGCTTGGTAGGTGTTGAAAGGGTCCAGTTCTCCAATCCATTTGTGGGATTGTTCAGGGTTTTTGGCAGGTGGCTTTGAGGGCTTTAGATTTAAGAAGTTTAAAAATTCTTCTTTTGGGACATCATCTGGTTCCTCCTTGGTAGCAGACTCCTTACAAGTTCCCAGCTTCAATCCTTTGATATGAATCTTACTATGATCCAACAGGGACTCTTTGTCAGGGAAGAAGAAGCCACATACCATGCACAGCTTATAGGGTGAGGTGACATTTTTGGCCACTTGCTCTTGGACAATCTCATTTATGGTGATGGGGGTCTCCATAACCACCTGTTTATTTCTCCATCCCGTTCGGGTGGAATGGGTCCGCTTATGGTTTTTGAGAAACCAAGGCTCTTTGAATCTCCTACCACAAATATTGCAAGAGTACGTGAAGGAATCCTTGTGCTTCTTCATGTGAGTTTCTAAGTCTGTTGAATCTTTAAAGGTCTGACCACACACCTCACAGTCTGACCCTTCATTGTCATCCTTATC